>JAHBCN010004658.1:0-62175 GCA_019359885.1 Listronotus oregonensis | reverse complement strand
TTTAAAAAATATTTTTTTTCTGTTTTTAAAAGATATATATCAGCTAATATATATATCTGCGAACCCTGACTTAGAATCAAAAATTGTAACTAAAAATAATCTTTAAAAAATCTCGTAGGTGGGTTTCAAAAACCTGTATTAAATATTTTAAGCCCATGTCATTTTCAACGGTAGTTTTTAAAAAAATTGTTTTAATAAAATTTCATTTTTTCTTAATAAATATCAATAATTTAAAAGTAAAATTTGGTGACTTTCAATATCACCTGAAAAGCAAACTTTGGGATGAAAATCAGTCAAATCGGAACAAAAGCCGATTTCCTATTTAATGGGCAAGATTAACCAATGAAATTTTCTGTTAATAATGTTTTTCGGTATAATATTTAACTGACTTCTTTTGCAATGTTAAAAAAAAACTTTAATATTCTAACAAATGTGGGACGACTAAAGCAGGCTGATGGAATTTACGGATATGAAGCCTCCCACGTCAAGTACACGCTTTTAAAGACAAGATATCATTAAATCAAATAATGCTATCTTAAATCTGTTGTTTTCGACTTCTGTTTTGTATGTAGGTAATTGTGCAGTTATATCTTACAGGGGCGTTAATAAAAGAAACATATTCTTAAGAGTAAATTCTTATTTACAACCCACTGTCAGATAAATACATATGATCTATAAATACGTGAAACTTAAAGCCTTTTTTTTAACTTTGGTTCTCTAGGATATTAGCTTTTGTTCAATAGCCTATTGTGGTTTAAAGTAATAAAGTTTAAATATATCGAATAGAGAATCAATATCATCCGCAGAGTGTGATGTTTTTAAAAAGAGAATTTAATATGCTATATTTTTAGGTTAAAATATACGAGTTTTTTTTTAAATGAGGTTAGGTCTGATACGTTTTTTACCTTACTCTGCATACTTATTCTAAGGACTGCAGATTATTCAACAATTATCACAAAGAACCTTTTATATATCACATTTCTGAGTATCTCTTTTAACTAAGAAAATATAGGTTTATTTTAAAATTGACAATTTTATTATTTTCCCGCGTATCTCTTAGGCGAGCAAAATTTTTTAAAATTTTGATTTACCATTTTAAGTTGGACCTAAAAATAGCACATTACTCTAATATTACTTTTGTGATAGCAATAAAATTAAAAATACCTAGAAAATGTCAAAAAGGGGGACAAGGGGGGGTTCAATTTTGGAATAAATTAAATAAAAAAAAACAAGTTTTTTTTAAAAAAATTTTTGGCCCGGGGTTTTTATTTTTTTTAGCTGCGTTTTTCTATAAAAAAACTTTTATACAGTTATGTCCCAAATATATATACGACGATATCGATGATTTTTTAAGTCAACCCCCAATTTTTTTTACAAATTTTATTTTATTAAACTGCGAAAGAGGGAGCGGTGGAATAGGTTCCGGAAATAAAGCAATTTGTTTTTGGAACCGGAAAGAGTTACGTTTTTAATTCATCACCACTTGCAATCTGACAGTAGGGCTCTTTGCAGGTTGAAGCAGGTATGGTTCCGGAACAGTTGGGCACTGGAGTAATTTTCTTGGAACATGTGTTTTTATAAACTTGAACAGGTTTTATTTTTTAAAAACTTTTTATCCCCTGTACTTTACGTATATAAAATTAAATTTAAAAAAATATTAATAAAAAACCTGTTGTTTTTTTTTTAAAGTTTTTTAACCTATTAGGTAACAAAAAGGGATGAGTACAAAAACAGGGATATCCAACCTATTTGGACAAACCCCCTTAAGGCCCAAAACCACGCATGAGGGCAAACCGGAAATGGACCCAAAATACTGGGGGTTATTAGTAGAACAAGACATGGAAAACGGAGAGCTAAAGGGGGAGTTTCAAAATTTTTCCCCCTTTAAAAACCAAAAAAGAACCCTGCCCTTTTAAAAAAGGGGGGCCAAAACCAAAAAGAAAGGGAAAAACCAGAAAAGGGGCCCCAAAATACTGGGGGAAAAATTTTTTAAAGTGAAAACAAGAAAACATTTTGGGAAAAGGCCCCAAAGGACCCCAAAAGGAAAATATATAAACCCAAACCAGTCTCGGGTTATACAGACTTGTAGAAGGTACAAAAGCTCAAGAGGCTGCGCTACCTCCGGAAGTAAGCAAGACGGCTCCCAGAAAAGAAAAAGAAGGTATAATTTAGGACTAAATTACCTACATTTTTAAAAAAATAGTGCGGATCTAGGACAAAAACAGGTAGTTGAGTCATACTTTTAATTTTTGTGTTTAGTTTTTCCTTAATTACCATAGTGTCCATAGAGTTTGTTTGGATTGATCCTAGTTATTTCAGTTATTAATTTGTCACCGATTTAAAAGGTATACTTAAAAATAATAATAATATTAAATAATTTTTAACTTCCCAGTAAATTGTTTTATTTTTTATGCGTTGTTAGATACCAATGACTTGTTCGCTTATGCTATAGAACAACGTGTCCCAATTTCTTTATTTCTCAACCATTACAGACACTTTGTTTAGTTTCTAAACCATTTTAAATGGCCGTTTTTCTATTGATTTTAACCTCATAATCTACTAAAAACCATCGATTTAAAAAGCATTATTCGAGGAATAACCAGGACAGCCCATTAGCCAGCTTTCTCCCGAAACTCCCGGACTTAATTAAGAAACTTCGAACAGTTTACAAAACTGTTAAATGAAGAAGAGAATTAGGTGCTAGCTAGTATTACTAAAAATCTGCAAAAACTTTGTTTGCTCAAGTTTGTTCAAAGGATTTTACGTCGGTTTATGATATTGATGAGATTTTTATTATATCCGGGAATAACAAGAAAGCACTTTAACGAGTTTTTTTTCTTTAAAATAGGCCGCGTTTTAATGGAAATTTCTTCCGGATTTGGAGAAAAATCTGTTTCGATTTATCTCCTTTAATTTATTTATAGCTCATTCAAAAATAATTATGTGCAAAATATCCCTTTGAAGATGTGTTTTTTATTTCTCAGGGTACTAAAATGAATACAATACGATGAAAGGTATTACATAATTTTCTAAACCAAAAAAAATACATTATTTGTAATGAGTTTTAACATAATAAAATTAATCCTTAACATACAATTTAATGGCAAAAAATAGTATATTGTGCAACAAGTGAGAAAAGTTTAATATTTCCCACTAGTGATCATTTTTATTAATAACGTTTTTATTTATAAAACAACAATAAACTAGTAACTGTAATAGTTAACTTATTTGCGTTTTTAATTTTAAAAAACTAATTAAAACATTTTAGTGTCTGTAATTTCATAAAATTCATAAAACTGACGTTTGCAATAAATATGGCGCTCGCCGATGCATGATACATTCATTTTGTTTAATCGTTGCTATGCGACGCCAACTGCCACAGGCTGCTAGATAATGTCAAAGTCCCGAATCAAAAGGCCTATTTTTACTATTTCATATAGTAATTGCAAGCAAAATTACTTTTCTCACTAGAGAGAAAGGTACTTTTCTCCCTGTTTGTCGGTTTTCCTCATTGCATGAGAAATATTTTATTTTAAAAGCTAATAACCAGTGAGAAAAATGTGACTTTTAGTGCCAGTCGTAGAAAAACATTTTTATAATGCTCAAAAGTTTAGAATTTGTAAAATACTCAATATGTAGAATTAGAAGATCTCAAGAAATAGAAAGGCCTCTTAAGTGATAAATATAAAAATAAGTAAGTTAAATAATATATTAAATCATAAGTAAAGAAATGCAAAAAATCCAGTATATTAAAAAGAAATACCAAACAATTTGGAATTAAGTTTTAATGTTGTGTCCAATTTGACTTATTGCAGAACTAATATCTAGGTAAAATTATAATTAGCAGCTTTAACTCCTGTAACTAATATAGGTGTTAGGGTGCATTTATAGTTTGACGTTTCCTTTACCACTCGCCGTTTGACGTTTGGGGTTTCTGTTTTGGTCTTAAAATAAGGCATTAATAGTTTGCAGTTCCGCAATCTCGGTGTATGCGTATTAATTAGTTTCAATAATTTTTTGTTTTCAATTCACTCTTGATACCTTTTTTAAACGGATATTAAGGCATTTATGATATGTGCAATGGTTTTATTTCTGCAAAGGCCTCATGCATTCTTTAATGAAGTTGTTTCGTGTTAGGATGGCTCTTTTTAAATTTTATTTTCCAACGATCCCCAAAAAAAATCTAGAGGTGTTAGATCTGGAGATCATAGCGGCCACCTAATAGGTCTATGTGTCAACGTTTGCTAAAGTGAGTATCTAAATACTTTCCTATTCGAAGAGCGTTCTATGTAGAAGCGCCATCTTGTTGGAAGTAAATCTATAGTAACTTCATTTAAAGGAACACCATCAAAGGAAATTTTAATTTTACCATTTTAGGTTTGTCCCAAAAACAGCACATGATGCCTATATTACTTTTTGATAGCACTAACAATTACAGACTTAAAAATTGTCGAAAATGGGACACCCTGTACGTGTAAGCATAAAATTAATAAAATATATTGCATATAAATCGATGTTTACCAATCTTTGTCACTCAATAGAGTGGCTTATCAAAATTACATCATTTTATGGGCAAATAATAAGAATGGCCAAAATTGCTCCAAAAATGTTGTCTTTCTCATAAACTAATAATATAGGAGACGTCTCTACCAGCCTACGTCAAAATCGAACAACTTGAATACACAAAACTTCAACCATTCTTAATTACACTTTGGAAACTGTTTGTTCATTAATATACCATTAAAAACATAAAAAGCCAAAAGAAAAAGCTAAAAGGTGTGAAAATAGAATGCGTGTCAACTTTTGTGTGTATAGCTCTAGTTTTATTTATTTTTTCGTTAAATTTGCTTTATATGCGTGAAAAATTGAATGGTTTTTGTTTTGATGTATGAGAGGTCATTTTTAATAAAATAACCTTGGAGAATGGGGAGTTTTTTTGTGAAAATATGGAAATTAGGGTTTACTCTGATAAACGAGAAGGGATTTTTGATGGTGTCATGACGTACTATAGCAATTTTTTATTGTGGAAATGAGCTCGTTTTGCAGGTAAAGTTGAGAGGGAAAATATAGGGTCTTAAATAGACACATCCACGTGAATAAAAACAATTATAATAAAAAGAAAAATAAATATACAGCCTATTTTTTTTTAAACAAAAGAAGAACTAAATAATAAACCAGCATGGTTAAATTATAAACCCGGATTTGAGAGTAATCTTTTATTTACTTGCAATAATTTTATGATTTTTACATTAGTTCTTCACGTATCTAACAACCAGGTTTATGCACTTTTGCCATCGTTTGCTGACTTTTAAAATGCCACTTTTATAAAACGCTGTTGGCTGGGCATAAAGCCACTTATACCGTAACTCGGTAACATGATTATTGTTTTAAAATTTTGAACGAACAAAGAAATGAAAATCACATGGTCACAAATCCGGATTGTAAGTCGATGTGGAGGAATTTTTCAATGCATATTTTTGCAGTCAATTGGGTAGTATAACATAAGGCGTTGTCGCTCAGCAGAATGTCATTCATGACTAAACGGTTTTTCCTTCTTAAATAAAATGCGGTTTAATTTTTTTGAGTGACTCGCTGTAATAAAATTTTAGCCCGCGCGGCCCTAAAAGTCCGCTCGGTCTGAAAAGCCCACTTGGCTCAAAATACTCGAGCGGCCCGCCTAGGTGATTCGATTATGTATCTGCGCTAATGCAGTGGAAGATGTTTTTGACTAGCTTTGGTCCTGACTCTCGATATCCGGGCTACGTTTGAGCTAAAGTCAAACCAGAACTGGCTAAAACCTTAAAATTTTTACGCTTTTGCAGTGACTTACGTTACCATCTTGTCTTAGCCCAAATCTTGCAAAACGACGGATCTTTTTAAACCTAGCTGACTTTTAAAGTATCCCAGTTGATAAAAATGCAATAGCTTTCCTCAGGCCAAAACAGCCTATTAGGCCCAAACAGCCTGTCAGGCCCAAACAGCCTGTCTGGCCCAAACAACCTGTCAGGCCCAAACGGCCTGTCAGCCCCTATCAGCTCTTCAGGACCGAAAAGCCCGTCACACCACTAGGCTTGTTCAACCCGACACCCAATATGTGAGCTTGATCTGGCCCGAACAACCCGTCAGGCTCAAATAGCTTAAGTAGTCCTCTGATTCCGAATAGCCGACAAACTAGTTCGGTCCGCGAAGTGAGCCGTATCAAAAGGGGCTCTAACTCTCACTCTCTCAGAAGACGGTGTATTTACCTGCTAAACGTATACCCTTTGCTAAGGAAGTTTGAGTGGTGTCACTCTAGACTTGATCTTTTTAAAAATGGTGAAACAAAGTTTCGTCGCAGGTGAGCAAGAAATTTAAAAACTCATTGCCTTCATCTTGATAAGCTCAGTAGAAGACTTTAGTATGTTTATTCTTTTTACACATATTGTGCAAAACTTTTGAGAATTCAAATGAAAATGGATAATTTTCTCGATGCTACCAAAAATAATTTTTAATGTTTGTTGCATTGCCAAAACAAAAATTATTTTAATAAAAAAATAAGGCAATTTATTAGATCAATGGTGTTTTAGTTTGCCGAAGTTTTTAAACCCTCGCGTGCCTCTAAGTTTTGTCAGTTGTATGCCCTACTTAAGCTTCTCACATTAATTACACACCTTGGCTTTAAAAAGATGAATTTTTCGTGTTTTGTTTGCTTGATTTTGCACCCATTAAACAAAAAACCCAACTTTACACTTTTTTTTCTAAAAATTTATTTATCTGTACTTGTTTTTGTAATATTGGCATTTTAAATCTATATTAATAACCATACTTTGTGTAAGTTTATTTTGAACAAAAATCATTAATGTGGCAAAATATTAGCACAACTTTTTGGACGCATTAATTGTGGTATCAATGCGGCCAAAATTATATTCTAGATTTTCGCATTTTATTTTTTAAAGCAAAAATAATATATAAAATTGAAATTTATGAAAATGAATAACCTTTTTTAAGTAAAGCTTCACAAAAAGGTTGTTAGAGTCGTGTATTCAGAGAACTTTGTGGAACTTCTCAAAAATTTTACACAGAAAAATTCAAATATAAGTTAAAGAAACTGAATCAATCTCCTCATAAATAAAATATCAAGTATATTGAGATTAAAGATAAAAAAATAATTTAGTACGAATCTAAAGAATATGCTTATGGGTTAAGAAAGTTGCAAATAAGATAAGTCTTTTAAAAGGGTGTTTATTTAGGACAGGGACAGAGATAAAATCTGATTAGGGAGTGTGAAAGCATTGAAAATATTTTTTTCTGACTTTACTTAAAAAACGAAGTTTTATAGTATTATGTATAAAACAAAAAAGGCATTTCCTTTTACTACTCGTGTAATATTATTGACCTATTTATACAGGGTGGTTTACTAAATACGCCAGAAAATCTTAGTCTGGCACCCAGCACACGCCACTTTTTTTGGACCTGTGTAGTATACAATATGTGTAATTTCCTATAACCCATTCTGTCAAAAGGAGTGGTCCCAGGTCGGGTACTTACACAGGGACCAAAAAATATTCTTAATGAACCAATAGTTTATTGTAAAAAAGTATTACTTCTAACTTTGCATATTTAGTGGGAATTAATAAAAAGGATCAAAATGGGGGACTGAGTTTTAAAAGAAAAATTACCGAATAGTTCATTTTGTGGGTCCACAATTAAGGAAAATAATAAAAAATAAAATATTTAAGAATTTAGAGCTTGAGGTATCTTTAAATAAGTTGTTATACATTTTCTTGAAAGCAAAGATGTTAAGCTTATAAAATAATGAGATGAAACAAGTCTCGTCTCCCAAAAGTTACTTTCTGGACGCTTATCGCGATTTCTAAACTGAAAATTTGCTGGACATCATCAAGGAATACTTTAAAAGTGAAAAATCGCCGTAAAACATCAAGAATAACATTTTGAGGTACATTTAGAATAACAAAAAACACATATATTGTTATATTTTAGTAGAAAACAAAGTCTTATACCAAAAAATCTATAAGTGATAGTAATAATATTTTTAATAAATGTTATAGGATTTATGACATTGTCAACATAAAAATTATCGCAAATGATTTTTAGATAGTAATTCGGCTTTATTTTTGGTACAAAATAAGCTGTTTTAGTTGACGCAGTGAAAATCGTATATAGTGACCATTATATTTAAATTTTGTATGTTTTCCAAACAACCTCAAAGCGTAATTACATGTCTGACAGAGAGAGGTAAAACAGTAACAAAAAACGACCTTGCCATGGTTGTATGCTTTACTAAAAATGACTTGTTGTATATCAAAACAAAAGCTATTCAATTTTTAACGAAAAAAACCCATAAATATAGCTTATACACACTTTGAGTCGACACGCAGTTTATTTCCACACCTTAAGCTTTTATTTTAGCTAGTTTTTTATATTTTTAATGATATATTAATATTAGCTATTGACTTGAATAAAGACTAAATTCATAAAAGCAATTTTATAATTAATGATGCTTTTTAAGTGCCTAAATATATTTAAAAAAAATATAAAGTGCTATTAAATTTTGGTTTAACCCACTTGTATGAATTTAGAAGTCTAGGAAGGCTCGTAGTCCTGGGACTTATTTAGTATTCACCTAAAGACGGCTGAAGGTACTTATCAGTTAAAACGTTGCGTTTTTTAAATAAATTAAGACAATGAAGTCCAAAAAGCATCTTTCATTGTCTATCACTTTCAAGTAAATATACTTGTATCTTAGGCTAGTATTACACAGGGCAATAAAGGTACAAGTTATTTTCTCGTCTAAATACCTTAATCTGTTTCAGAAACTGTCATAATTTGTTGCTCCAAAATTAATAATTAGTTCTAACTTTTTTTTGTTGGAAAAAATATACAGATATTTTTAGTTTTTAGCCATTACCAACATGAATAATTTCAAATTTTGAAACAAAAAGTAAAAAAAACTTTATTATTCACTTTTTCTCTAAAAAATGTATTGCCTGTAGAATTCTGAAAAAATCCTAAAAAATAACTTATGTGAAATTTAAAAAAATACGTCACAATTGTTTTCTTAATAGAACACCTTTTTGTTTTATTAAGTCCTTGTTAGTTTACTCTCCGGGAACGTTTCTAAAGAATAGGGCCACTTTGGTCTTGTTCCCGGGGTATAGCGAACTGAGTGTGCTCAGTCCTATTGACATCTATAAACTGGCAGATATACAGCCTGAAACATATAAAAGAAGAAACCCCCAAAAGACCAACAAAAATTTAAAAAACTTATCTACGTTTCGGTGGCAAACCTGCCACCGTTATCAAAATGATCTTAAATAAAATTAAAACTAAATTTGTAAGAATTTTGGTCTAATTTTAGACCGAGACGATATTAACTTTTTAATGTTTATGACGTCTTGTCATTTGTTACATTCGTTAAGTCGTCGCGGCAATCATTGGATTAGGTGATTGATGTCTTCTTGGTGTAATGTATCCCAGATCATCTGAATTTGGTTTCGTTAAGCTTTCAATGTTTGTGAAGAGTGCGATCCCATACATGTTCGAAAGGGGAAATGTCTGGTGATCGAGGAGGCCACTAAAACAAATTTTCACCAGACGCTCTTAAAAAGTGTAAACTAACACGTGCGACATGAAGTATGCATTGTCCTGCTGACAACCTGGAATTTGCAATGTTTCCAAAGCAGATGTGGTTGCAAAACTTCGTGGATATAGCGCTGGGCAGTCAAGCTACCTGAAATAAACACTAATCGTGACCTGCTGCCTTAAGCAATGGCACCCTATACCATAACACCCAGATTGCGATGAATATGCCGTTAGATGGAAAATTGGACATTCCGTCTTTCACCACGTCTCCTTCTTACTCTTGTTCGGCCATCATGGGTGCCCAAACAGAACCTGGACTCATTGCTAAATACGATTAAGTTTCATTCCATATTCCATTCAAGTCTCTCCCTACTCCATACCAAACCTTGCCGACGATGCTGTGGGATCAGAGGTAGTACAAGATGGGGACGGTATAAAAATAATCCAAAAGACCTTATTCGGCGACAAACTGTCCTCATTGTTATTGCCTTTCCGACAGCATCAAACCACTGGTTTGCAACTGCCCTTGTTGTGAAAAATGGATCTCTAAGTGCTATTTGCCTCAAATAACGATCATGTCGCTCTGTAGTCTATCTTTGGCGTCTAGTACCTCTAACTCGTCGATTTCGGCCTTCTTGGAACTACGCTCGACAACATCTCATTACAGTAGCTTCGTTTAGATTCACCCGATTAGCAATTTCCCTAAAATAAAATCCGGCCTTACGTAACCCGATTATCCGACCCCTCTCAAACTCGGAAAGTTGAGTGAAATTAGCGTCTGCGAACTCTAGGCATAATAATGCAATGAAACAAATGGAACCAAACAAATCCAACACAGAAAAATTACTGAATATTAGGTAAACAAGTTTATATTGTTCGGATCCTGATATAACAAAAAATGCCTTTGCAAAAAAAGTACGGCTCGGAATGCCTTCAAAATTATATCAGCGTATACTTTCATGATAGCAAATATGTTTACAAGTTTTTACCAAATTGAATAAATAATTCTGGTCATTTTTTATGTCACTTACAATTACTATATGAGGAGATAGCAAATAAAACGAATGACCTTATAATAACAATCATCCGTACGCCACTGAAGTTATTGTAAATCCCGAAAAATACGCTAACTTTAATTATAATAGTTCTTTAATCTACGATCCGACAAAGTGGCGTAATGAATGAAAGGAAAGAAAATTAAGCAAACTATACGAGACTTAAATTCAAAAGAAAACTTTCGGCGAAAATAAAGGCTGAATATTGTAGAAAGCGCCGCGACGCTACGCGTCGTGCCGGTGAAAAACGGAATTTTCTTTTGTGTTGTGTTTTATGTATTTTATCTCTTTGTTTTCTTAAGGAAAAGCCGTTAGTTTGGGAAAGCTTATTGTCTACATTATTTTTGCATTTTTAAGCTGTAAATGAAACGGGTTTTACATACATTAGGGCTTCCTTTTATAGCTTTTTTGGTGTTATAATATTTCTAAAATATGTCTTGTTTTGCCACGATAATGGTGTTTCTGAATTAGAATTTTAAAATTAAGGACAAAGGTTTTTTTATAAGGGTTTTTTTTTGTCTAAATGAGAGTCTATAAAGGCCTGTATAAAGACTGTGTTTTAAGTTCAATGGTGCTGGTTACTGGGGAAACGTTAATCGGAACGCCTCCGCACCAAAATTAGTTGCCGAGAAACTCTGCTATCGGCTAAATATGAACTGCAACCCAATAGGTGCAAATTTAAGATTTGGACGCCCTGTAGAATAACTTTTGCTAGTTAAGATACTAGAATAGAATAAATATACACAGGTTTTATTTACAACACATTTTACAAATTACTACACTATAAATTTTTGCAATACGTCAATGTGGCGTATCAAGAATTATAAAATAAAATACCCATTTGACAAATAATATGAATTTTTGTTTAATATTAACAATATTTAAGTAAGAAGAAGTTTAAAATTACTTTTTTACTAGGCACTGATAGCCTAGTGAAAGAGTAATTTCCCCTGGTACAGTCCTTTTACAATCACCTTTAACCACTTTGCTTTACTTTTGAACTTTACGTCAACTTGTTGAATTAAATTCGACACAAAGAAATACTTGAGTAGCTTTACTTAGCTAAAAAATGTACACTTATAATTTAACTGGGTTACAGAGAAAAGATGTGCAAATTTTCTTGTGCTCACACGGAGAAGTAGCATTAGCTACCATGGACTCGCGTGACGTACTCTCCCGACGCTATTACCTCTTTCCGCGTCTGTCCAACATCCAAAGGGTCCGACCTCTAATTGACTACGCTGTTACCGACACGTTTAGGCAGCGTGGCATCCATACAAAGCGCAGCCTTCTATTTTTAAATTGCTAGAGGGTTATCAAGAATGAAATGTCCATCGTGCTTATTTGGAATTTAATAAAGCGGTGTTGTCACGATTATTTTTGGAAAGTTACTGTTTAAATGTAGATTTTTATTATTTTATTAGGATTTAGAAGGAATGCTTGCGCACTTGTGGTTCTAGAAAAAATGCTTTCAGGTTGCAAGATGTGTTTCTGCAAGATATTTAACCTATAAAGAAACCTTCATATTATGTGCTTAATTTTTTAATGTTTTCGTTAGCTACTTTTTGTTCACTGTCACCTAGTTCATTACATTTATTTCCAACCATATTTTTTTTTATTCGGAAATTTTAATAACAATTTAAAACATATATTTCAAAGCCCATGAAGCAGATTTAAATTGAACAAATTATTTCATTATGCATGGAATATATATTTATTTGAGCGAACATCTAATTGTAATTTTTGATTATTATTACTATTATTACTGCAAATAAATATTTATGGGTTTGCTGAATAGAGAATAAAATATTAATTTTGAATTTAATCCCAATTTGATAATTTTAATGCATATAGTACATTAATTTTCAATATAATATTTTTAATCATAAATAAAATATTTTAATTGGCTCAGTGGAGCGGATAATCTTTTTAAAACTGAAAAAAATAGTCCTACTTGTTGTGGCTTAAGCGAGAAAGAAATAACATACAGAATACATTCTATCAAGTGATTATTATATACCTGAAACATTGTGGGTACAGTACATTCCACAATAATTCATTGATTTCTCGTTTTACCTGCTACTGTTAGTTGTAAAACTCAATAAACTTTGGGTACCCGCATGTAGGTCCGGACTTAAAATTTCCTTTATTTATTATTGTACCTACTTTTTGGTATATTATGTAGGTTAAAGGCAAATTGCAGGTGTTAATATAAAGCAGAGTCTTTTTATCTTAGTTCATCAGTCGTTTAAAGTTTTTCAAGGTATCTTCGTGTGTGTTATTGAGCATCCAAAATAACCAACCTAGACTATTGATATTAGTAGGTAATCAGGACCTGTACCCTTTCAAAATGTGCGGGGCCTACATAATCGATATTTGTCAGGCAACTTATTTATGGCTGGGTTTTCCACTGAGGGTTGTCGTTTAAATTTTATTTCGGTCGAGAAATCAACGAATCATTGTGAAATCTAGCATAGCTTTCTTTTGGCGAGTCCGACAAAGCTTCCCTTTACTACTTTTCTCGAAACTGTTTTGCGATGAATATATACTTTATTTATTTATTTATAAAATTTTAACAAGGTTATGTTTTGCGGTTAATACATGTCGGAAAAAGAAACCTGGTGATGCATTAGAACCAAAGATAACAACACTTCTTATTGTTCGAAAAAATAGTGATTCTTAGAGACAGTCCGACAAAATAACTTAAAAAAAATGTTAAAAATAACGAAGGGTACCATCCAACACACACCACTTTTAAAAAAAAAGTGGTGTGTGTTGGATGTCGAACTAAGATTTTCTGGCATAATTTTTTCTGTTGAACACTAACTGAAGTCAAAATTGGGGGTCAAATAGCAAAATATTGAGAAAAACCCAAAAAATCGATACGGTACATTTATCGGCAGAAACCTGCTACCACATGTTTGGACTACGACTATATAAACTATAAGAGATACAGAACATTTTATTAAATAAAAAATAAAGCTTTTTAAATTGTCTACATAGAAAGTAATATAAACATTTTTAAAAAGATAAATAATAAATAAACGAAAATGTAATTTTGATAAAAAAATTTAGTCCAAAACAGAAAAAAAAAATTCAATTTTTTTTTCAGGGGTATACCTTCAAGAAATCCTGAAAATTCGGTTTTTGATTATAACCTAAAAATTGTATTTAGACAAAAAAGTTATATAACTTAAATTAATGGTCTTGTAAAACTACATAGTTTACGTTTTATAAAGTTTCGTGTATGTTTTATAGTTTTTGAGATATTGAAGTTTAAATTAAAAAAAAACTGTTAATATCTGAAATTACGCCATTTCTCGATTTTTTGCGGATTGACCCCCCAATTATGACTTAAGATTCGTTCCTAAACTAAATAAGTGCCAGATAAAATTAATATTTTTACGTACTAACCTACGAGGTTTCCTGGCTCACAACATTTTAAGCCCAATGTCATTAAAACTTTACATAAAAAGAACTTTATATATTTCTATAGTTCTTTAATACTCTATATTTAACTGCACCTTTATACCGCCGAATAAATCAAGCCTTTTACCATATTTCTTAAAAAAGGATTTTAAAGCACCTTCCACGTTTTAAGTAAACTGAAAAAGTTTCTTTGGAAAAACCCATGTCAATGTTGGCATGCCCGGTCGACTTTTTTACGTCTACTTTAATGGAAACTTTCCAAATGGACTGAATTAAAGATAGGGACGATATAAAGCTGTTTTCACTTTGAATTTTAAACAGAAAATATCGATTCTGTGTAAGCCGGGAACTCTTTTAACATTGTTTTCGTTTTTTGTTTTTCATACGCTGACCAGACGTAAAAATCATTTTCTTTTTTATTTTCTTTGTTAATTTTACGAGATTTTCCTTTTCGTTTAACAATGCGTAAAAACAAAGTATCTGTAAAAGTAAAAATGGTCATTGAAAGAAGAAACTGACAAATAGGTTCACAGTTGTTATTCTTTTATTACCCATCGACCAAAGGATGAAACATCTGGATTCAATTTTAAACTATTATTTTTTTTAAATAGGACTAAGCACATGATACTTTAGATAATTCTTTTACATGAGTTTTGACAAATAACAAGTGGAAGTAATAAAAATATCGTCTAATTTATTGCCATAAAGATCATTTTATAAATCGATCTTGTGACCGAAAATTAATTTATCTTCGTTGTTTTTAACCCAGCTGCTGTGATCACACGTCGTCGTGGTGGTTGGGCCCAGTGGGATGTTTTGGAACATGCGCTAGAGTTGCTGGTTATCGGCAACTCTTTTGACTAGCGTATGGAACGAGATCCGAAGCTAAGATAAACACAAGGCTTAACTCAAGGTGTTAGCATACCGTGCTGATGAGTGAAAGACATCCTGTGCCTTAAACAGGTGTCTCTAACGGTGCCTCTGAGATACAGGGCGACCTCTCAGAGTATCTGGACTTACTGCCGTAATGCGGGGCTCTGCCGTGGTGGACTATAACCTTTCTAGCTTCAAACAAAAAGCGGACAGAACCGCTTTTATAGGAAAAAAGTGACAAAGGTGCGCTGACCGAAACAGATAAATCCGTTTCGAGAGGTGCCACTCAAGGTCACAAGCAGACAAAAATGCGAAGACCAAAACGAGTGAATCCGTTTCGAAAGGTGCTCCTGAAGTCACCGGCGTTTTCTGGGGAAGGACTAATCCATCCCGAACAAACAGGTGCTTAGAAAGGGATGCCTGAATCCAAATAGAAGGCGGACAGAACCGCCTTTATAGGGAAAGGGGTCCCCTGGCTTTAAACAGAAAGCGGAGAGGACCGTTTTCGTAGGGTAAGGCCGGAGATGCGGCCTCAGAAAGAACATCTGGTTCCTGTAACAAGGACCTGGTAGCTACCCACGTCACTAGACCGGGAGAGGAGGTCATGACAGATTTAATCGTCTGCTCGTCATATTCTCCAGGAGACAGGGACACCAGAACACATCAGAACACATATTGTGCTCGTGTCCGGTAGCGAGACGAGTAAGAGGAGATGTAAAAACTCTCTTCCAATTTGGTATCGGATTCATAAGAAGTCTGATCCTATTGGAAAAAATATAAAAAGGTGTGAGCCACAATAGAACAAGCGGTCGCAGTGGAGGGCGTAAAAAGTCCACTCACTTTAAACCTATCAACCTATCTGTTGTTATTTCTGGAAAAAATATAACAGCCGCCAAAAACTCAGGATTTTTTTCTTAATCTAGAAAATAATTAATTTTTTTTAACCTGTACCAGGTGTCAAGTTACAAATTTTCACCCCCCGAAGTTTTATTTTTTTTGGCTTGTCAAATAAATAAAAATATCAGTTTATTTGGTTAATTCTGTAGTTTTCGTATCTGTAATCAGATTTTTATTATCTACCTGAATACGCAAGGGATGACAAAAGGTACATTTTTTAATAATAAATATATTGAATGTGGTATTTTTAAAAGTTCTTTTTATGGTGATATAATATACAGGATGTTTCATTAAAAAAATAATACCTCTTGTCGTCCTAGTACATCGTAGCAGATAACAAAAATCTGATTACAGATTCTAAAGAATTAACCCAATTAAGTAATATTTTTATTTAGTTTTATATAAAAAAACATTTACAAGGGGTGTAAATCATAACTTGACTCTTGGTGCACGTAATAAAAAAAAATTAACAAAAATAAAATCTGCCACATTATTTTTGGCCATTCCTGATAAAGTCCTGTTTTTAATTTAAAAATATCACAGTAAAAAGGTTTGGTACACGGTGTATTACAGCAGCATTAAATGAAATTTTTACTAGGGGATTTATATTTTTTAAAACGGTCCAAATGAATTTTTAATTCAATGCCTTTAATTTCCTGAATGAAATTAAATAATCCAAATCTGATGAGTTTTACTTTTGTGTCAAAAATGACCACAGAAGGGATAAATTAACAGGTTTTAATTAACTTTTTAGATTAAATTCACAACCAGTAGTATTAACTTCGCTTTTGTAGAGTTTTTTCCACGTTACTTTTAGCGTAAAGTCCTATTTTTAGTACCTATAATCAAGTGCATTTAATTTAATTAATGGTAATTAAATTAATTAATTTATTTTTGTATTTAATCCAAATCAAAAACTTTAGATTACAAAAACAAATATATAAAGTTTAGAAAATTGCAATGCATCAAACTTCATTCGTTTATAGGCAATACCTTTTTATTGAATTGAAAAATTGCCTTTCTTTTAAAAACAAAAGTTTGGCTTTAATTGGTTTAACCGAAATCCCATTGCTTTTATTTTACCTTTTAATTTGGAAACTTTTTGAAATGCTTAAAAAAACTATAAAGTTAAGATTGGGCCTTTAAAACTTTTTACCAACTGATTTATATTAGCCTTGTTTGTGGTGTAAACATACGAGTATTATAATTTGATCTTAATTTAATTTTGATCAATATTAAGCTATTATTTTGGTACTAGAGTTAAACTTGAATTATATTGAATTAAATCAAGTTGGTATAAAAACTTGTTTACTAAGAAAAATAGGTCCTTGATTTAAAAAAAAATATATCCTGTCAAAATGTCAGGTACTCAGTACTGGACTAAAAAATGATACTAATGTACCGCAAGTAAAAGGTATGACTTTCACCTATGCATAATAAATTAGATTTAATAAAGAAGTTTGGTAAAGCAATGGATCGAAAGAAAACATTGATGGCCCTTGTATCTAAAACAGAGATTTATTAGCTTAGATTTGCAAAGCAAAAATTAAAGATGGCACATTTATGGGCCTACAAATAAGGAAATAACAAAAGACGAAATCTTTCATATTATGCTAAATGAAACTGAATACGAGCTTGAGTGCTTTTAAATTAGTTGTTATATATTTTCATGAAACTGTAAAAGCTGACCATTACAAAGGTATTGTGAGTAAACTACTTGCTGCTTATAAAAAAGGGAAGTAGCGTGTGTCTCTAAAATTTATTTTTTGTACCTATCTCTATTTCTCTATATAGTGACAAATATGGAAAACGGTTTCACCAATACGTTTCTTCCATGAAAAAATGATATCAAGGCAAATGGAATGACATTTGCTTGCTGATAATTGCTGGATATTGTAAGCGTGTACTTCAGAAACGAAATATGGCCGTAAAACATGAAAACTACATTTCAAGATATATTGATTTATAACAAGAAACATGTGTCGGTGTATTTGGTATATATATATATATATATATATATATATATATATATATATGATATATATATATATATATATATATATATATATATATATATATATATATATATATATATATATATATATATATATATATATATATTATTTTAAATTTAATTTCAATGTGTGACATATGTAAGGAACCAAATACACTGCTTAAAAAAATTAACGGAACATTTTTTAATGAATTTTTAAAATATAAGCTTGGTGTTTTTAGGCAAAAAGGTCATATAGCCTAAATAAAAGGTCTTGTAAAAATACATAATTCATGTCCGATAAAATGTCTTGTAACTTTTATAGTTTGTAAGATATTGATGTTTTAAATTAAAAAAATAATCATTAATATCTCAAAAACTATACTATGAAACAAGAAATACTGCCTTCTAAATTGTCTGTATAAAAAGTTATATAAATATGTTTGATAGGGTAAATAATAAAGAAGATATATTATATATTTTACACTTGGTTTTTGTAGCTTTTTTAATTTGTAAGTTTTTTCTTAGAAATAAATGATTATTTGATTTATTGAGAGAAAATATGTGTCTTTTAGAATATGTAAGCTTGATCTGAAAATAATTGCCGCCTTTAAAGTTACAAATGGACCAGGAGGTGTTCCGTTATTTTTTTGAGCAGTGTATGAAAACGACAGCAAAATCACAGCAACGTGATAAGTGATTATCTTTAGGGTTTGCAGGAATTTTTACTTACCTCTGTTTGCCTGAATCTCTGCTTGTAGATATGCAACCTAAAAAAAAAAGAAAATATTAGTTTTAGTGTTCAGAATAAAAAATATCCATATCTTCTTAAATTGGGATCTCTATTATTGTAAAGTTTAAAGTCTTTATAATACAAATAATCTAAATTTTTAAATGATGAAAATGCAAAACACTTTTTTGTTGGTGTTAAAGTATTTTAACACGAGTTACCCATACCTACTGTAATTTGTGATTTAACCTGTTTGCGAATCTATTAGTAGCTACACAAGTAGTTTTAATTATGTTAGGTATGCCTATTGTTCGAAAGGCGATAGAGATGTCCAAGTGTTTAAAAAATCTGGCTAGTTTTCGAATTTATTGTTATTTGTCTTTCTTGGAACTAAAAAATTAAAATCCATAGTTGTTTACGTGTACCTAGCAAAATCCAGAGAGAGTTTAAAGAGAAAACCATTATAAAAACATTAAACAACAGAAAAGAAAATTACGTGACACAAAAAATGTAATTTATTTTATTATTTTATCTTGTTGACTTATGCATTCAAATTTTTAAAACCATTACAAGGAATATAAATTAAAGTTTTCAGCCTTGCGAAAATGTTGTTTTCAATGTGTGCCAGCGAGACTAAAAATATCGAATCTCGTCGGAAAACGCGAGCAGAAAATTTCCTTCTTTATACAGTCGAAATGACTTTCTAGATTTTTGCACGTTTTATTTTCTTTATTAGAATCCAGTTTCATTATATTTTATTTGCATGTAAATGAATTTGTTTTATCGTTAGAGTCAATCTGAGAAGTTCAACAGATGTTTTAAACATAAGTAAAATCGGGCAGGAGTCGTGCGTATATGTTTATAGAGTTATATTTAGTGCATATACGAGTTATGAGTAGAATTACTTTATTAAATTATTTAAACTGAATTTCACTGGAGCTTAAGAAAACTAAAATATTTTTAATAAAAACCGCAATAAATAAATAAAGATACAATTGATATTACATTTGCGTCAGACGTACAGTAACGGTTATTAAATCTTGAGCAATTCCTTTTCCCTTTTGTAAAATAGGCCTATGCCACCTTTTACTGAATATAAATACCTGTTGCAAAAACCTAATAAAGAAACAAGTGTTCGTTGTCAGTGTCTATAAATATTTTTTAAAATGCCAAATTTAAATATAGATCAAAAAGTATTAATTATTCATTATATTGAGCAGAGAGGTTGGCCAGAAAGGGATGTGGTGGAAGAGTTTAACATCCCAAAGAGTACTATTCATTCTGTTAAAAAAAATGGCAGGAAACACACTCCTTTGAGAGAAGAGCTGGAAGTGGTCGCCCCAAACTATCGAATCGAGAACAAGACAATAATTTAGTTAATGTTTTGAGAAACCAAAATTTAAAAATGGAGAGCAATTTTCCAGCATCGGTTAGAACGGCACGGCGAAGAATAAGGTAAATATCCGAATTGCGCTGCCACCCGGCAGCCTTGAAACCGTTTTTTAACAAATGCAAACCTTTAACAACGCATTGGATTTGCTATACAATTTTACTTAGAACGTTCGATTTTTTGGAAAAATATGATATTCACCATGAAAAAGTGTTTCAGTTGTGCTACAATGGAATACTTAAGGTATACAGGCCTCAAGGAACACGATTTGGTGAAAAATATACCCAAAAGGACAGAAGCAGTATTTAAAAATATATTAGCATTTAACTTGCAAATCATGTAACCGTTTGGACGTTAATTTTCATGCTTTTAAATAAAATTTTATAGCATTTTTTTCAAAATTATTCGAAAAGCCAATAATTCACTCCATTAAAAATTACGTGGGATTTTCTATATCCTGCCCGACAATGCACCACCCGGTGTTATTTCCTCCCAACTAAAAACTTGTTAGATGTAGCTTACCCAATATCTCGAAAAAAAAAAACTATAATATGGTGCATTATACGTCAGCTGGTCGCTCGTACATAAAAAATGACTTTCAATGATTTCCTCTCAACTAAAATTTTACCTGATGATCACTTATGTGCAACTATGGATAAATAAATATGTCAGCTGGATGTTTCTCGGTGCAAAATCCATCAGCTGATACTTTGAGAGTTATAACGCAAGAGTTAGGCGAGAGTATCTATCGCCTATTTGAATGCAAATAAATATACATAAATTCAGTTATATCCTCCCAACTAAAAACTTGTTAAATTGTAGCTAATCCAATATCTCGAAGAAAAAAAATCGGCTGACTACAACATAATGCTTTATACGTTAACTGGTTGCTCGAACATAAAAAATGCTTTGAATGATTTACTCTAAACTACAAATTTACCAATAGCTAATATGGAACCATGGATACTTATATGTGTTAGCTGGCTGTATTATATATGTCAGCTGGCTGTATCTCGGTGCAAAAACCATTTTAGAACTAACGAGAATAATTTAAGATACGTTGTTTCCTCCCAGATAAAAATTTGTAAGCTGATTGTCAATATGCTGCTGTTATAAATAAAAACAAATAGCCAGCAGTAAATCGAGGAAACCCTGTAGCTAATGCGTTTTAATAGGCGATAGATGCTCCGTCCCTGCGTTAAGTAACCCTGTGTTCACAGTTGTTGCGTGGTTGGCCCAGTAGGATCTTTTGGAACATACGCTAGAGTTGCTGGTTATCGGAAACTCTTTTGGCTAGCGTATGAACGGGATCGAAACTAAGATGAACACAAGGCTTAACTCAAGGTGTTAGTATACCGTGCTGATGAGTGATTGACATCCTGTGCCTTAAACAGGTGTCTCCAACGGTGCCTCTGAGATACAGGGCGACCTCTCAGAGTATCTAGCCTTACTGCGGTAATGCGGGGCTCTGCCGTGGTGGACTATTACTTCCCTAGCTCCAAACAGAGGTGCCACTCAAGGTAACAAGCAGACAAAGGTGCGCCGACCGAAACAGGTGAATCCATTTCGAAAGGTGCCCCTGAAGTCACTGGGACCTATTTTACGGGGAAGGGCTAATCCATCCCGAACAAACAGGTGCTTAGGAAGGGATCCCTGAATCCAAACAGAAGGCGGATAGAACCGCCTTTATAGGGAAAAGGGTTCCCTGGCTTTAAACAGAAAGCGGATAGAACCGTTTTCATAGGGTAAGGCTGGAGATGCGGCCTCAGAAAGAACATATGGTTTCTGTAACAACGACCTGGTAGCTACCTACGTCACTAGACCGGGAGAGGAGGGCATGACAGATCTAACCGTCTGCTTGTCATACTCTCCAGGAGACAGGGACACCAGAATACATCAGAGCACATATTGTGCTTGTGTCCGGTAGCGACAAGAGTAAGAGAGTAACAACTCTCTCCCAATCTGGTATTTGATTCATTAGAAGTCTAATCCTATTGGGGAAATATAAAAAGGTGTGAGCCACAATAGACCGAGCGGTCGCAGTGGAGGGCGTAAAAAGTCCACTCACTTTAAACCTACCTACCTACCTACCTATAAGTCTTAAAGTATCAGCTGACGGATTTTGCACCGAGAAAAAGCCAGCTGACATATATATTTATCCATAGTTGCATATAACTTATTATCAGGTAAATTTTTAGTTGAGAGGAAATCGTTAAAGTATATATATTTTTTTCATGTTCGAGCGATTAGTTTACATATTATAATGTTTAAAGTTTATTGAAGAGCATGCAAGTTTACGTCCATGGTAAAAACTTTAGATTTTTCGGTTACACCGTTTGCGGGTTAGATGCTAATATATTTTTAAAAATTGTTACTTTATTGTCGGCTCATATTTATGAACAACAATAAAAATACCAGATAATTGTGAATTAACGATGTCATTTTGAAATTTATTGCTTTATCATTATCAAAAAGGCTACCGCCACTCATTGCCCCAACAAACCGCAGCTTACGTTTACGAAGCTTTATAATACAACTCTCTGATGCATTTTACTAATTCTCTGTTATTCTGTTAACAAAATCTCCAAAATTTTAAAAGCACAATCTGAAGTCTATTCGATGTGCCATGATTATGAAGTGAATATTTCCACTCATTATTATTTCCGGGGGTACCCTAAAGGATGGATAATTCCGGAAATATTTAGAGTTTTTGTAGTAACCAAACAACAAAGGAATCTCTAATTGGCCTTAAAATGTAGATGTAAAGTATGCGTTAATATCGAGTTATTTATAATCCCTATAATTCTTAAGGATACATTCTGAATTGTCCTCCTGTCTATACCGGGTGACCGAGCCAATATACCATCATTTATGGCATGATTACCGAATGAAAAATATCTGTCATTAAACCTTTAAAAAGAGAGCAACTACACACTATAAAAACTCTGCCAATTTTAGAGTAACATCTTTGTAAATAAAAAAGTAATCGGCTCTTACATTTCTGCTGGGTCACCGGATATATTCTGTATATTATTGGTAATATGTATTTATTCTGATTGCTTTCACCTTGTATGGCGCAAAAATATAAATCGGCAATTTTAAAGCCATTTGAAAACATTCGCATGTCGAGTCTTGTTCTTCGTTTTCGGTTTTATAGAATGCAATCGCATTTTAATCTAGTTTTGCCGGGTTTTAGAGACAGTAATTTATTTCACATTTAAGCGTGAAGCTAAATTTATATTGTGTTTTTCGCATATTGCATTAGTTGTGCCCTTTTATTCTTATTGGCTTTACTCGGAAAATTTTATACGCTATTTCTTTAAATCGCATTTATTTTAGAAAAATCAGGACGTGTTGGAAAGAGATATGCCGGCGTTTTGCTGAATAATATCATCTTCATTAAATATTTATTTTTTTACAATTTTGTCATTAAGAATATTTATTTGCTTTCTGGGATTATTATACTTTTTTGTTTAAATGACAAGCAATAATGTTTATAAAATGTTGCTTAAAAAGCACCAAGATCAAACAAACGATTATAGAGTCATCACATATTTTTATAAGCGGGCGTAAAACGCAATTTACGCCCAGGGATTTCTATTTATTTACTGCAAAATACTTAGACTTATTTATTTATTATTTTTTTGTCTTTACGACATCCCACGAAGGCTTATATGAAACCTAAGTACTGGGTACCGTAAGTGTCTGGTTTTTAGATGTTAAACCCAGTTTTTTCCTCTTAATTGTCTACGTTGTCCAAGCACCGAAACATACGGATATTGCACTTCACGGCACCTTTAGGACAACGCGTGTTTTAAAATAGTTACTTGCTAGATATGCCAAAAGGCACCGCTTCGATTTAGGATACAGATTTGTGCATAGAATCCACTGATCCGTACAAACTTACAGATCACCTTAAAAAAACACCTAAAAATTAAAAAAGCCGGATGACAAGTTGGTCATCGTTTTTAAAAACTTAACCTAAAGAGGTCCATTTTTAGATTTATTTTGTTCCTCGGCAACGGTAATTGACTTATTAATGAAACGATGATATTTTTTGGATTTTTAAAGGATTTGCAACTTTCCAATATTCCTAAAGGTAATCGACTATGTGTGCGTTAATCTGTACCCCGAAATCTGGATAAAGTGATTCTTTCACACATACAATATACGTTTATAACATAAAAAAACTTATCATAACTATAGTTACAGTTACAGGGTAAAAAGAAATAAATTATATTTTGAAAAAAATTGACCAGAAAGTGTATACATTTTTTTGGCTGTTTAAAGGGTTCAGGAGGTACAAAAACTTTTTATACCCGTATAAAAATTATAGCGTGTAAGATAGGCATAAACAGAAGTTATTTTTATATAGTCTAGCATAAAAATATGAGTAATTGTTGGGGTCTTGATAAGAAATTAGTGATGTAGTGTATTATGTTCTAATCCTGTTTTATTAATGCAGTACAAAACTAAAAAAAAAAATGCTACTAATATTCATGGATTTCTACGTAAAAACAAAAAAACGTGAGAAAAAACACTAAAACTTTTAGAAATATTTCCTGCAATTACAGACCAGCTGTCCTTATTTCTTTTAAAAATATCTTGGCAGCATCTCACATACATAAAAACTAGCACTGCGGAGTTCAGCGTTCTTTTAAAATGTAACTTTACGCGACAATTTGGAACAAGGCCAATTTTGTCTATTTAGAGGCAATCGATAAATAAAAATAAAACTTCAAATGTATTGAAACTGTCAAAACCAAGAAAAACTGTTGGTATTATTATTTTTACTATATGTTTGGCAAATACATTTTTGTCACTCCAACAAATGGATTAAGTTTAAAAATTTAACAGTTTTGGTTATGTGGTTTATGTCAATATAACCACCAACATAATTATGATTTTACCTTCCCCAGTCCACAACGACACGGTCGATGACATTCTAGTACCTCGGGTTAGGTACTAGAATGTCACCGTGATGGACGCTTCCAGCAGAAATGTGGTCATCCTCTGCTGGACCAAAGGACACGCATGCTCCAGAGGCAACCGCATCACTGACTCGTTGGCCAGGAAGGCTGCCAAACCTTTTGAAGCCGAACCTTTCGTAAGCCTGACAGAGTCTGCGATGAGGGACCTAATCAAAAGATACTCTCATTAACAGTTTACAAGACGACGGGATGAAACAGATAATTGTAACTTTTTAGGTTACTGAACTATCCTGACGGAAATACAGTTAAACATTATTCGGCATACCTTGGTCAAATTACGGGCGTTCTTACTGGATATTGTCAACTGCGAAAACACGTCTTTAGAATGGGTATAAATGACACATCTCTGTGTAAAGGTTGTGAACAGATGACGAGAAGGTAAAACACATTCTTTGTCACTGCCCTGTACTCTCGTCTAACAGAAGATCCATGCTGGGCGAGTATTGGCTTTTCTTGGCCGACATTATGGAGATTCCCCTCGGCGACGTTGTCACCTTCCTTAAACCAGTAGGATGGGTAGCGTACCGAGTGAGATTTAGCTTTAGAAGGTAGCAAAACGGGCCTACTGAGACCTAAATGCAGTGATGTTTATAACCTTCCCCACTTTCAGATACAGATACTGATAGAGCTGTCTCTTAGTTGACAGTTGTTGGCTGAAAGAATCGGGTGTTTTTTGGTAATGGTGTGCTGGGAACAAAACACTTGTTTTTTTTTTAAATTCTGGATTAAAATTTAAAAATATAACATAATATATAAAAAATCTCTACAATAAATCTACTAAATGATTTAACCAAACTAAGAAATTTTTAGTTGTTAAAAAGGACTATTTTGTTACTATAACATCTGCAGATTTCCCATTTTCTGGGCGCACGATAGTGCGCCAGGCTAAGTTTCAGCCTGACGCACCCAGAGTGTATATTACACGTAACGTTTAGAAGTGTTTTTCTTCCTATCATAACCTGGTTATCGTTTCACATAAAAGTACGAGATTTGGTTTGTAAATTTACGTAAGTATTTTTATTATACGTGAACAAATTGAGAAAGTTATGTCAAGTAATTTCTAAGATATGTGATTCTAAAAATCGCCCATTTTACCACTGACTGACTAACTGACGATTGACTGACTGATTGGTTGACTCAGTAACTAATCAAAATTATGGAGCAGTTCCCAATGGACTTTAAACTTGAATTTTAATATGTTGGTAGGTTTTAGGTCATAAGTAAACGATAAATTCTAAAACCACCATTTTTTCTCGGAAGACCATGAAACAGTAATATCGTTTACTTAAGAGTAAATTTAGAAATTTACAGTCTGATTAAACCCAAATATCTAAGAATATAATTGTTTTAGAATTTAAAATGTAGGCTGTAGGTTATTATTCACTAAACAAAGGAAATTGCTAAATTTTACCAATCCGATTCTAAACTAGTTGCGATCAAAGTGACATAAAATAAACTATTTTCGTACTTTATATTCAGTTTAAAGTTTAGGTTCTACATAGAAAGATATTATATTAAGAAAAAAAAAATAAGATGATTCTTCTCCCTAATTTTAATTTTCATTTATTGATAAAAAAAGAGATCCTATCAAAACACATTAGGTAAAATATAATTTTTTATTTAATTTGTATGTATTAACAAAAGAAAACTGTTTGTATTAACAAAAAAAAAATTTATAAGTACAGATAGATTAGTAAAAAATCTGTCAAGTCAAGAAAGAGTGGATCACAATTGTAGACAGAACTTGATCTAATTTTAGATCTTAAATCTTTAGGAGGTCGATAATTTTGGATAGGAACTTGGCCCTTACTTTAAATAAGTACTTTTGGTGGGATTATTCTTAATATAAAAATAGAAATTATAGAAAACTGCATTTACATTTTTTGGTAAAAATACAGTGACAAAAAACCAAAATAATTTGTTTTATTTTATTATGTAAACAAAATTTAATCAAAATATAAAACGTCCTACTATGCGTCTAAATTTCTACTTTACATGTTATAACTACAACTAAGAGAAAAAAAAGATCGATCCATTTTCGGATAATACCAACAATTATGTAATTTTGTAACATAGTTGTGAAAATTCTTTTAACTCACAGGTGCGGAATGGGAAAATGTTTGAAGGCCGTGTCACGCAAGCCTTTTAGACTCAAGATAATTTAGTTAATGCCTGTCGCAAGGCAGAAAGACCGATCGATTACACCCTTTCTGAAACAAAAGATAATTTGGGTTTGAAGAAGGTTTGGCGAATAAAAAACTCGTTTCTCAGCAATTATCATCACGTACATACACTTTGTTTTGTGTGTTTTTCACTTTAAATGCGAATATAAGAGTCACTTATATTT
Organism: Listronotus oregonensis; assembly: GCA_019359885.1. NCBI lineage: Eukaryota > Metazoa > Arthropoda > Insecta > Coleoptera > Curculionidae > Listronotus > Listronotus oregonensis. Next base: position 34,888 of record JAHBCN010004658.1, on the reverse strand, counting down.
GTTGGTAATTAGACGTCATTACGGGTCTTTGCTGAAATTTTTAACGTTACTTATATTATAAACAATATTTAAAATAATTACCAAGTTATTTGGTACCAAATTGCAGGGTTTAAATTACGAAGCAGAGTTGTATAAAGGTAAATAAAATAAATAATATATATATAAAATATATATATATATATATATATATATATATATATATATATATATATATATATATATATATATATATATATATATATATATATATATATATATATATATGTATCATTCATAGAGCATTTATATGACTTAGGTTGCTATTTGACAAAAAAAAAAGTTAAGGTAGACTAAGGAACTCGAGGGAGTGGGTTAGAAATATTACAAAAATACAAGCAATAATACAAATTTAGGAGGTATTACTAATATGTTGGTACCATTTGGAGAAAACGTAAAACTTGCTCATTTCCCCAACGCGGTTTTCTGGTTTAAACCCAGGAAAATGATCGATATACAACTATATATTTTTGCCCAGGATGAAATCAACTTATAGTCTAGGTTAAAGATTTATTTTGATCGGAGATGGGCATTAGGGTATTTGGCTATTATTAGTGACATTTCGCGTATAAATATTAAATATTCCTTAATAAGACTTGAATACATATTTTAGATTAGTTCCAAAATTAGTCTAGTCGAAAAATATGTTTGCTGCGAAAAATAGTTAGAAGGCCTCAAAAAATATGTGCGATTTCTCATTCGACGCAAAATGCAAATCTGAAAAAGGTTTTTTTAGGAATTTTTCTGACAATAAAAATTGTCATGGTTATTAACAAAAAACGAAAAAGAAAGAAGTCCTTTTGATTTTTAATGAAAACTTAAAAACCATTAAAGATAGCGGAAATTTCATAAAAGATCCTTAAAGAGGAGGAAACTTCCAATTCCCTAAACTATATCTTCATTATTTTAAATTTTAATTTAACGCTGAAAATGGGCCATTTTTGGTTGCGCGCTCGAAGTCAAAACCGAGTACGTCACACTAAATAATTCTGTTTAAGGTATTAAATATTTAATATTATAAATTTTTAAAAAAACAGTGTATTCAGATCACTTTAAAGAATTTATTCGCGTTAAATATTTTAGTTAAAGTTAATTGTTCAACAAGTTAGACAATTGTAAATTAACAAAATTGTTTTAAAATTTCGTCTTTATTGTACATTAAAAAAATGTTTAAATAATTGTCGTAAAAATGTTTTGCTTCGTGGAGCCCATCCTATATACATACTTAACAAAATGAAGCCATAAGAGTTTTAAAAAAATTTATCCTTAGTTTAAAACAATTTTTAAACTTTGACCAAAAAAATTAAAAATTAGAATAATATTGTCAAAGTTATAAAATTATTATAAACAAAGGATTAAAATGTAATAAGCTTTTATGGCGCGATCTTGTTAAATATGTATATAAAAAGAGTTCCACGAACCGATTTTTTTTTATGACAATTAATTAAACATTTTTTTAATGTACAATTAGGACGAAATTTCTAAACAATTTTGTTAATTAACAATTGTCTAACTTGTTTAAAAACCAACTTTAAGTACAATTTTCAACAGAAATAATTTCTTTGAAGTGTTCTGAATATATCATAATTTTTAATAATTTTTAATTAATATTTAATACCTTAAAAATAATTATTTAGTGTTACGTATTCGGTTTTTACTCCGAGCGCGTAACTAAAAATGTTGCGGAGGCCCATTTTCAGTGTATAAGTTAAATTATAAATAATGAAAATAAAGTTTAGGAAGCAGGCACTTTTTTTGGAAAATTTTCTTCTCTTCCATGATCTTTTTTGCAATTTCCGCCATCTCTTTTTTTTCGTTTTTTGTTAATAACAATTGCAAGTTTTATTGGCAGAAAAAATCCTCAAAACACCTTAATTTTTAAAAGCCTTCTTACTATTTGTTGCAGGAAACACACTTCTTGACAAGACTAAAATATACTATTAATAAAGATAAAATGGATTTTTAATGTTTTTGGTAAATCACTCTTAGAAAAAGCACTGCTCACAAATCCCTTTGAATATTATCACAAACACAACAATAAATAATTTTCCAGAACTTTAATATTTAATAAACTAAGTAAAACTAAGTAACGAAACTAAAATAATAATATAAAATCAGTAAAATAATTACCGCCCGGTTTGTTGTGTACAGCAAGTTTTAGTTTTTATTTATGGCACTTTGCAACAGTATGTTTAACGTTATTTTCGTCCTAACTACTGGAAAACATGCAAAGTTATTTTCATATAACCTGTGGAAATATTATACAGGAAAGTTATTAAAAATATTTTGCTGAATAATGAAAAGATTTTGCGTATTGATTGTTTCTACGTGTCGCATGCCTTGACAAATTAGGGATTAATTATGGTTATATTTTCTTGCTCGGTCTTCTTTATTTCGCATGTTGTAAATAAAAATGTTCTGTTTTAATTATTTTATTTGAAAGGATTTTTTCTAATGGTAAGATCAAAAACAGTTGGAACTTAACCAGAACAAAACAAAGCTTTCGTTAAAATTTGTAAGAGATTATCAACAAAAAAAAACTATAAAATGACATATTATAAAGCAGCGCAATGGATCTAAAGACCAAATATTTTTATTTTTTATCTTTGGACAGTCCATGAAGGCTAATGGATAAGTACTAATGTACCTTGGGTGTCTTAAGCGTGGTGAGAGGGAGTTTGTTTACACGGGACTCAAATATTTGGAGACTGGAAGGAGAAGGAAAAAATCTGCGGGTACCAGGTTCCATAGTCTGGACACTCTACGCATAGCAGTTGCACTACGTGTTGCTTTGTTGAGAACTCCTTTAAGCAGAAGCCGTGAAAATACCTATAGAAGAGCGACAGATCCCCTACAGCTCGACGGTGGGCAAAAGGAGAAATCCCTTCTGTAAGCGTGGGTTCATTATTAAGACGAACATATCTTGTTTGAATAGACTCCAGAATGCTAAGTGTTGTAGGAAACGCCATTCCCCAGACATGAGAACAATATTTTAAAGAGGGTCTGATTTGGGATACGATACATACAGAGAATACAGATTAAAAAAGATTAATACTTTCTGGCTCGAAGGAGGAATCAAGCTTTTTAAAGCTGTCAGGGCTATGGATGTAATGTGTTTATGCCAGTTGAGGTTATCCTCAAAAGTAACGCCGACAATATTAAACGACTCTTTGTTCTGCAGAACTTGGCCGCTCATATGTAACGGATGAGCATTGGCAGACTTTTTTCGCGACAGTGAACATGACTGTGTCTCCAAAGCATTAAACTGAACAAGATAAGTTTAAGGTCTTGCGATTAGATATGTGAGGGATGTGAGAGATATCCGCATTGCCCTACGCTTGGTTTCCAAATCAGGCATATTGACTGGCTTGAGAAATTGAATGTTTGAGTGGAGGGTACTATCGTTAGCAGAACTTTGAATGCGATTGATTGTGGAAGAGAGAAGATCGTTAATAATTAGAAGAAACAGGGTGGGTGCCAGTACTGAGTCCTGGGGCACCCCAGCATTAATTTGGTAGAAGCTGAAAGAATGACCATCTACAATAACTCATATACGTCGATTAAAAAGGAAACTGGAGAGCCAAGAGCAAAGCTTAGGTGGAAGACCGTAAAAAGGAAGTTTGTCAAAAAGCTTATCATGCCAAAATCGAAAGCTTTGGATACAATAAAGAATTATTATATGGGGGTAATACCCAAACAGTGCCCCATAAGAACAGGGGGTTTAACACCATGTGTATTTATAGAAAAGACCCACCTGGAAATTATGTATCCCAATAAATATTGTTATGGTGCATTCAACACTAAGATAATAATGATATGCACCTAATTATTCAAAAAACCAGTTAAATTATTTTGCACATTTGTCAGTGGTATATAGCTTAAAAATGTACATGATGATTTAAAAAATTGGATTCGGGTTTTTTCGTTTTTGTTTGCAATTTCTAAGAACATTTACCATAGTAATGTATTTTTTTAAACCATCAGAAAGTAAAAATTTAAATGAATAAAAAGGCTTAACAACTTTTTTAAAAAAGCAAATATTTTGACAGTAGAATTTTTGATTTAAAATTAGGTTGCTTTTTCGATATTAAGTCAAAATAAGATGAAAAAATAAATAATTTAAATCAAAAAAATTACAGTGCGTTTGGGACATAAAAAGGTAAGTTTTTACCAAATTTCATTATTTTTTTTGTAAAAGATAGAAATAAAAAACCAAAAACTTGGTTAGTTGAATTTTTCACATAAATTTTGAGGCTATGTGAAAAAAGTGTAAATACAAAAGTTATAGATCTTTATATTACTTACAACTTTGCCATTTAATTTTTTTCCATATGACTTGTAGTTTTATCGGAAATCAAGATAAACCATTTTTTACCCTTAAAAATTCATCCCTCTTCACTTCCCGACCTCAGATCGCCAGTAAATAATTTTTCCTTTAATTTTTGTTATATTCTCTCCAATGGGTTTTATCCTACTATTTTTTTCACTTTTTACCATTTTCAAAGGCTTTAGCCCTGGTGTAATAATAATTTAGGTTTTATCTTTTCTTAAAGAGCAAAAACTATAATATGGAACAATAAACATTTCAACATTTTAGATATAAAGCTAAACATTTCAGTTATACCACTATTAAACTAGTTTAATATGCTTTTTCCTAAAATTACTGCGTTATTTCGTCTGTGTTTTACTGCAGAAGACATCGTTGTTAAATTTTATAACACAAAGTGAAAAGAAAATTTACGTTTCCAGATATTTGGGTTTAATGGTCTTTAATTCCTTTGAGAATCATCAGGTTATTGCTTGGTAATAAAATCTTTCTTATTGGAATCTTATAAGGTGTTTTATTGCCGATGATTTAATGACACGTTTTATGATAATAGCGTAAATTGTTAGAAATAAAAACATAAAAATTAATAAATTTAATAGGAAAACAGATATATGCCTGAAGGTGATAGACAATGATGTAGGTAGGTAGGTAGGTTTAAAGTAAGTGGGTATAACACCCTTCCACCGCCACCGATCGGTCTATTGTGGCTCGCACCTTTTTATATTTCTCCCACCAGGTCCAGACTCATAATAAATCCTAGCGATCCTGTTAGGAGAGAGATCTTTCACCTCCCCCGGCAACAAGTTGTCATTGCCGAGGATTGCGAATCTTAGCCGTGCCATTGATGGGCACGAACACAGTATGTGTTCTGCCGTTTCATCCCTCTCCATGCACATGCGGCATTCGGCGTCTTCCGCTAGGCCGATCTTGTGCATGTGGTATTTTAATCTGCAGTGTCCCGTGTACAGTCCCACTGGAGTTTTAAGGTGTACCCTTGATTGCTCCAGTAGTTTGACAGTACATTGTTGGTTCGGTGGGCTTATGAAGGTCTTCGAGTGTCTGAGACCTGGAAGTCCATGCTACTACCGATGATTTTCTCTTTCTGTCCAAGCTGATATAAACTGCTTGGCCGTTCCATAAGATATACCGATGACCGGTTCCGGCCCTGTGAATTTTGTCTTCGCCCCCCTTTTGGCAAGGAGGTCTGCGGATTCATTAGCCTTTAGGCCGGTGTATCCAGGTATCCACAGTAGTGTAACCTTATTGTTTTGGCCCAGTTTGGTCAGCGCATCCTTTGCAATTCAGACGGTTTTCGAATTGCATCGGCTGGATTCAAAGCCTTAAGAGCTGCTTGACTATGGGAGAATATTTTAATTGTCTTACGTCTGCAGTGCCGATCAACCAGGGATCTGCACACATCTCTAGCAAATACCTCGCTTGAAATATGGTTGCGAGTGCCCAGGCTGAAGGAAAATTCTGCCCTCGGCCTCTGTTCATATATTCCAGCTCTACACCGTCCTTGGTTTTGGAGCCGTCGGTGTACCAACAGATGTCAGCCCGAAGCAGGTCGGTCGTTTCCCGACTCCAGTCCTTCCTTTGTGGGTAGACTACACTGTAGGGCCGGTTGTAATTGGTTGCTGTAGGCATTATGTCTGAGGGCATTCCCAGTCTGTCACAGGTAACAATAATGTAAGTTAAATAAAAGATGTATTTTGGACTTCCATTGTTTTAATTTATTTAGATACCACAACGTTTCTAGTAGGTATCTCCAGTCCTTTCAGTATTCACATGGATACGGCTGGAAATACTTACCAGTTAAAACGGTTTGTTATTTAAATAAATAAGGACAATGGAATTCCAAAAAACATCTTTTATTTAAAATATATAGTAGGGGAAAAAGGGTGTCAATACAACGGTTAAGATAAGGAGGCCAGTATGGGATCTCGAAACAAGAAGAATGGTGTTAAATTTAAAATTGGGGTAAAAACTAATGATATACCTTGTAAAAATTAAAATTCTATATTGTCTTTTTTAAAAAATGACCGACAAACTGAAATTTTCGATTTTCGTTTTAATTTTTTTTAGTCTATTTTAAATTAGAAAATCTAAAAATATATTCTCAAATTGAACTTTTTGTGCCATCCATTGGCAAAATCAATTTTTTTGGAATTTCTTGTTCCTTAATCATCATCAACTATATTTTTCAAAAACGGCCCTTTTTTATTTTTTTTTTTTTAAAGCGTTTTATAAAAAAAAAAATTTATAAAACTTATTATTTAACAAATAAGGGAAATTCCCCCTAAAAAATGGGAAAAATTTTTTTGTTAAATACACATATTTTCCATAAAAACAATGATTAGACAAGGAAGACCATTTCTTATGGGGATTAAATAAATTTTAAAAAGTTAATTTTTGTTTTTAGGGGTAAAGGTTTAAAAATTAAAAAAAAACCCAGTTCGTTTTTAAAAAAAATTTAAAGGTCGAAAACGAAACGTCGTAAAAGAAAATTGACTACCATTACATAAACCCTGAAATTCCCAAAACTATTTTTCAATTTTGCTAATTTTTGAAATTACCTGGTAAAAAAATATAAACGAAAATCTTTATTGGACAAGTTGTATAATGATAAAATGATAAAAACATATTTTGTCTTACTAAAATGTTAGAATTAAATGTAGACTTGCAACGTCCTTAGAGAAATCTCCCCCCTTCAAGCTGAAATCTATGCTACAATATCTGTGTATGTGTCAAGTTAGGCCTACAAGAAGCAAGTATTCACATCCTCCATGACTCAAGGCTTGCCTGGTAATTCTGAGAATCTCTTAATCAACTGGCCAAAAATAACAGAGTAATGTAGGTGTCAGGACAAGAAGGAGTGAAAAGCCATCAAATTGCTTACCACCTGGCCAATGTGGGTGCACAGGTAAGGAGTGGAACCTTTCCGCAGCATAACTAGAAGTCACGTATTGGAAGAACTCAGATAAAGGAAAAAAACTGAAATGACGCTCCAGGCCAAAGACAGGCAAAGATATTAATCTTACAATCGCCTAAGTGTACTAAGAAGCTACTAGAGCTTCAACTAAAAATGAACTAGTTACTAACTTCCTGATAGGAAACAGCCCTCTGAGTTATCATCATAAAAAGATGAGAAATACTGACCATGAACGCTGTAGGTTTTGTGACAGGTTAAGCGAAACCGCGGAACATATACTGGTCAAATAAATGGAATAAGCAGGCCAAAGGCAAAAATATCTAAAAAAGCACTTTTAATTACCAAAGATAAGAAAAAAATTGCTCCCCGAAATTATGATATAATACAATACATTACCAAAATGTTATCACTGCTCGGTTGTATAACACTAAGAAATTTAGTAAAAGACAAAGCGCTTTTCTTAGTAAGTTATAAGATCCCAACCGCTGTGTTCACACATCGCCTTTATAGGAAAAAGGGTTCCTGGCTTAAAACAGAGCGGAAAGGACCGTTTTAGGGATAAGGCCGAATGCGGCCTCAGAAAGAACATCTATTCCTGAAAGCAAGGACCTGGTAGCTACCCACGATACTAACCGGGAGAGGAGGGCATAAAAGGATCTAATCAAAGCCTCGTTACTCTCCGGAAAGGGAAAGAACACATCAGAGCACATTTGTTTCAGTAGTGACACGAGTAAGAGGAGATGTAAAAACTCTCTCCAATCTCTCCAAGTTCTACTTAAGACCTTTAAATAAAACATTATTTTTAGACTTTTTCTTCCTTTGTCACTGTGCAAATAAATACATTTTTAATTTGTGTGCACGTGCTATATTCATCATTTATTAAAATTTGCCCTATTTCTTTTTCCTTTTTTTGCCATTTGGTGTACTAATAAGTATGTACACATTTTTATTTTGTTTTATTTTTTATCTCAAATTTGGTGTCTTAATTTACATAACTTAATTTTTTATAATTTATTTACTACTACTATATAGTTTTTTTTTTGTAATATCTTATAGCCATTTTATTTTAACTACAATGATATTTTTTTAGGTATTGATTATGATTTTAAGCAAAAAACACAAATTTATTTACGGTAATATATTTATTATTGAATTTTATTGGATTGTATTCAATTTGAAACGCTGTAAACTCATGCACTAAGAAAAATATGCTTAATATTAAACTTTATTTCGTTTTTTACTAAATAATAATAGGTTATAAAAATAAAATATTTTTAGGTAGGTATTCAAGGACCTTAAAAATATAATTTTAATAATTTATTTTGTAATTTGAGTAAATGTTTATTTAATTGGGTAATTTATTTTTAAAAATAAAATCTATTTTTTATAGTTATTTTCAAAAAGCTCTTTTGTTTAAATTTCTAATTTATTGGTAAAATTTAATTTAACTTATTGCCGCGATAGGCGATACAACTTAAAGCATTACAAAATTGCTACTGTTAGTTAGATTAGAAATGTTAAATTAAAAAAATAACGATGAATAATAGATTACATTTATTGTCATTTGCATTTAAACTAACGAAAAAATATAAATTTAAAGAATTATTTAAAATGTTTTTAAATTATTTAGGGTTTATTTGTTTCTTTTGAGGATCTTACTTTGCTTGTAATCATAATATATGTTTTTATGATAACTCAATATTTGAAAAACCACTATCAGTAAGAGATACTAACCGTATACTTATTGGAATAATTTAAAACTTTTTATTGGTTTTGTTTGTTTAAAAAATTGACTGCATGAAGTCACATTAATACCCTAATTATTAAAAAATAAAATTTCGAAATACCTACACTTCTAATAGTAGTATATTAATTACCCATTTTAATAAAAATATATATTTTATAATATTAATAAAAATTATTAAAAAACGAACAAATTAATATGCTATTATTGTAAAAAATTAATAACTTGGCCAAATAATGGAGTTTTTATAAACATATTATTAATTAATAATGTGTAATTATAGTGTAAGTGTAAATTTAGTTCAAATTTGGTATAATCATTACTAAAGTATTAAATAACTTTTAATTTTTTAACTCTTCCCCTAAACATTATAGTACTTTTTAAACACCTATCCATTCAGTACCTTTTATTTTAACTTAAATATTACTGGTAACGCTAGGTGGAATCTTCTTAGATAAAAAAAGTTAATAAAACTGTTAATCAGGAACCAATTGAAAATCTTAGAAGCAAAATATTTAACTCTACACTCTTAAGCATTCAAGTCAAAGCGATTACATTTTCGTTTAATTTCTTTTTTATCGATTTCCATAAAATTGAAATGAAGTCACCAAGTAGACAGAGCGAACATCCAATTAACGAAAGCCAACATCGAACTAATGAACTCCCTGCAAAAACCGTTTGTGTTTTTGACATTATATACTGAATTCTTTGTCGAATGGGCTATTTTTATAGAGACTTTTAACGTAGCTTTTTAATTAGCTTTAAACTTTTATACAAATTGGGCTTAGAGCGCACAGAGGAGTTGATACAAAAAATAAAATAATGTTTTTTTTTAGGCTGGTTATGTTATGTTGGATTGTTTGTGACAAAAGCTATTTCAATATGGTTGCTTTATATTTTTTATTTACTGACAAATTCAAGAATTATTTCTATATAGCTATTTAACAAACAGGATGACCAATTAATGTTTAAGACCATTTAACACATAACCCTAGAGAGCGCGTTAAGGTTTGAGATCATTAATAGTCAATTAGTGCCTTAGTTAGTCCTTGTCAATATTTTTTCGGAGATGGTTTTTTGATAAGGTGTGGGAATCAGAATTTTTCTTCAATTATTTTCAGGATATATTTTGATTTTAGGCGACCAACTTGACGGATATTTTATGGTCGTTATTTGAATGAAAAAGTTATAAACAGACATACGGCCGAGTGATGATTGCGTTGTTAAATTTAGCAATGGACTTAGCAATTGTTAAAAGTTAACAACGGTTTAGAATGTTTAACAAAACGTCATTGTCAGTATTATTCAATGATTTTAGTAGAAAACCTATCAAAATCTGACATTTTGTTAAACATTCTAAACCGTTGTTTACTTTTAACAATTGCTAAGTCCATTGCTAAATGTAACAACGCGATCATCACTAGGCCGTTAATGTTCTTTTTGTCTATTTAGATTTACCTATACTTCAATCGTCTATTATTTAAAAATCATACATTAATGATGCCTATTAATAAATTATTTTGTATACGTTTTATAAACTTATAAACCAACGATTTCTTTAAAATGTAACCGAGTATTAACTTATATTTTTGAGTAAAAATTCTTAAAAAATATATTTTAAAAAAATTGACAATTATTTTCTATTCATTTATTTATTATACCTGACTATTTTTTGGTTTGTTAATGTGTTAATATGTAAAACTAAGTGTTTGTTCGTGAGTTTTTAGACTCTAGAGTATATGATAATAAATAAAATATAAAAAAAGTATCTTAATTACCTTTATATACTTTATATACGGGCATGGTAATAAATTCAATCAAAGAAGACCTTCTAAATGTCACTTGCTACTTTAATCATCCACCCTTGTAACATTTCTTAAGCAATTGAACAATGGTTCAAATGGCTTGGGATAAAACACTAAGCTTAAATTCTAGTATCTGATCAAAAAATCAGTTTTATGTGGATGCAGTTGAATTTCTTCAAAACCACATCATATAAATGTACTCAAACACAGCAAGCATAACTGTCTTTAAAGCACTGATGTCAAACAAGAACTAGAATATTTACTAGGAATTAAAAATCGTACAGTCATGCGAAGCAATCCAAAAAGGGATTTTTTCTTTAGGATTATAGCTAACTTGAAAATTCTAGCTGGGCACAATACACAAAATGTCACCGAAGACAATTAAAAACCATTAATTTTGCAAAAATATAAACCCACAATAAGATAAAAGCACATCACATCGCTATTAACAAAACTAAATCGACTAAATCAACTCAATGATAGTTGACAAATGACATAAAGTTTGTAGTGTTGCCATTAGAAGTCTAGTTATTTTCAAAAATACCTATGAGACTGGTTTCGAATAGATATACCACGTTTATTAAAAAGGAGCTTATGTGAATCAGTAATCTTGTTCTTTAATATTTTTTAAAGATATTGCATTAAACATTTATTGACTTTAGATTAAAAACAAATAATATATTTTACGTTTATTTCTAATTTTTCTCATGTTTTCATCAATAAGAACTTTAAATTTTCACAGATAAACCTAGTAAATATAGAGTACGACATTAAATTTCAAATTAAAAAATACCATAGTACTCGTAACTTTTCATAAAAAAGATTTTATTACGGGCCAAACTCAAGAAAATTAAATACCATCAAACTTAAACACCTGGAAACGTAAATTTTCTTTACACTTTGTGTTATAAAATTTAACAACTTAGATACCTATGTCTTTGGCAGTAAAACACCGACAATATTACGCAGTAAATTTTCTAAAGAGCTTATTTAATCTGTTTAATATGATGATAACTTCAAATTTCAAACTGCACGTCTGCAGTTTGAAAAGGTGCATTGTACATCTCCATATTTTGGAAAGTAATAGTTCTTAGTTTTGGGCGTATTTAAAAAAATATTTAGATTCAATTTGCAATTTAAATGAAGTTAATGTACACAAAGTAAAGTAATAACATAAAAGTTTAAGAAAGCATATTCTTAATTTTATTTTTATATTTTATCTTGTTGTTTATTATAGACTGCAAGATAATACCAAAGTAAAGATTTATACTTTTACATTTAACAACTCAACAGCCATAAAAATTTTAAACTTTTCACGTAATTGTCCATTTATAGTCGTACGAAACATTATTTAAAATTATCTTTTTAAGAATTATTATGCTTCTACTTGTTTTATTGTGCTATTAATACAATTTTATTATGTTTAGGTCTATATTTTATTTATTTAGAGTATAACCTTACATTAATAGTTTTAAAGCTTTAACAGAACTTTAGATTTAAAATGTAAATACAATATTAAACTTTACTTTTTAAAATAAATATTTTTCTACGTTGTTTTTAAAAACATCCACTGCAGTTACTGCAAAATACCCGGCCACTATTATATCGTAAAAAAGTTAGAAAATAAAATTTGCTTTTTACAAAAGAAAAGTAAGATGTTTAAGAAGAAAACTTTTTAAAGATTTAATAGTTTAAAAGAAAACTACACAATGCCGTACGTGTCTTTGCAAAGAAAGAAATTAAATTGAAGAATATAAAGAATACCGCACAAAATAAAGAAGTCTTTAAATATTTAAGTGTGCAAGTTTGTCAGAGGTTTATTATTTAATATATAAAGATATTTAAGTTTATAGTAAAAGATGTATTGGATATCTTAAAACGTTAAGATATAATAAAATGTTGTTATTGCTATATCTACACGTAGATATTTTAAGGTATTTAAAAGGGGCAAAAAGAAATCCTTAAAGTTTTTAACCAACTTACCTATAATCATAAGGAAATATACCGCTTAAGGACAAAAAAACCTATTAATTCTATCTTAATTAAAGATTCATTTCATCAGCCAATGATTGCTTCGATATCATGGAAGTATTTACCATTATTTTATATATAATGTACACATGTTAAAGTTTTATTTTGATGTATTAATTAACTAAATACGTTTTTCAATTAAAAAAAAACAAATCAATTTTAAATAACTGCATTTTACGATATGTACTAGTTTATTTGTTTGACACCTGGCTTTGTGGCAGAATAAAATTTGTTTTATTTTTACCTCCAATAAACTAGTATATAAATGTAAACGTTCTTCTTTTTAAAAAGGCCAAAAAATGGTCATACCACAAAAATATCAGATTCGGCGAAAAAAATGCCATTTTTAAAATAAATTATACAAAAATAACGCCATGTGTTGTACCTATGTAAACAAAATATTATTACTAGGTAGCATACATTATTAATTATTTTAGAGAACAGGAATATATTTTAAAGATTTTGTGAATAAAACACTGAACGATGCACCATCTATATAAATAACCAGATCACATCTTAAATTCACCTGTTTGTGCAGTTAATACTTAATGTAAATTACAAACCACTTTCTTATGTAAAATTTTCCTGCTCATGTTACGATTTTACACAGTTTTTTTGTTTACATATTTATAATCATATTTTAATATAAATAAATTTAAGAAAAACTCCGCCCTCATATAAATATTGAAAAAATGTATTATTTAACAAAGCAAAAAGCGTTAAATAATTCCATTTTACAAGCTAATTTAAAATAAAGAAAATATCTTAGGCTGTGCGTGATTTTTTTTAATATATTACTTATAAATTTGATATTATTTTATTTCCAAATTTATAAATACATGAGAATCATATATCGAATAATTGGGATAAAAGAAAACTGGTTCGTACTTTCCGATATTATGAAAATAAGTAAAAAAAAATCCAGTTGTCATAATATTCTGCAAAAAAATTAAAATTTTATTTGATAATTTTACTTTTGCAAATCTACTACAGAGGTAACAAATTAAAAATATGGGGGCGAAATTAAATTACGTCAGAAATTATCCGCCAAGAAATAAAAAAGCTTTCCCATTTTCCAAATTGACTCTGAAATATAGCACCACCTGCAAATACCAATCATTGTAAAATTGGAAAAAGCTCAGAATAAAACGCGAAGTTAAATTTGCAAATTTTATAAGGCAAAAAGACGCCTTTTTATCCCCGGGTATTAAAAAGTCGACGATAAAAACTTGCAGAGATAGATTGCAAAAATTGTCTTGGTCGTTTTTTCTTATTTGCGCAGAAATTAAATTTTAAGTAATAAAATAATTACAGTGGAAAAACAGTTAGTAAACTTTTTAGGGCGTTGTGATTTTTGTTTGAATTTAAATGAAGACGACACTCTCAACAAAAGTGTTACCTTAGGTCATCTAAACATGCTTATTATGCTATAAAAGCTATATCATCTTTATTAAAATCAAAAAAAAAAACAATAAAATAAACATAAAAAAATATTACTTTAAGATATAACATAAAAAAAACAATCATATTTCATGGATTTGCAATATAACTTTGTCTTCTTAATGCTGCTTAAATTTCCTAAAATAAAATAAATAATGTTAAAAAAGCAAGAAGTAGATAATTTTATTTCTAAAAATAATATTTTTTTTTGTTAGATAAAAAGAATATAATTATTTTCATTATTGACTTCGTTTAGACTTAGATTTATACAAAATTTATTATTATTTTTGTGAAATTGTCAACTAAAATTACTTTGTCCATGTCGCAATTATCTATTAAAAATTAAAAGAAAATAAAAAAATTATTGAAAGGAATAGAGTTATTAGCAGCTTTTGAAACAGATACGTCAAACTACACGGTGTGTTATAAATTAATCCTGATAAAAATGTACATCATCAACGACCGTGGTATGTAGAATTATTGCTTTAGCCAGATAAACAAAGTTGGGAAATATTGGACGAGGATAATTGATAAAGGCTTTTATTACGAGTTTCGTGGATGTCCCGCTAATAAAAAAATGAGTTACAGAAAAAGTAATATACAGCTTAGGGAGTAAATGAAGTTATACTCTTAAAAAACAAATTTTGTTAGCTCTGCTACTGTTTTGTTTATTACAGCAAAAGAATTCAATTAAATGTTTTATGTAAAAAAAGGACTGTCAATAATAATACAGGATTTTAATTAATTTTTGTTATTAAACGATTTCATAATAAGTCCACTCACGGTTACCATTGGATAATAATAAATACAATATTTTAAAACAGACAGCAAAAATATTTTCTAAATAAATAACCATCATTTTCCCCCATGTGGGAATGTAATGAGTTTGTGTTAAATTTTATATACTTCTTGTACTTAACGTAATAGCCCAGTAACCCAGTTTTCACTTGTGGCGCAATTCTTAGGTCTACGCGGATGCTTTCGAGCAAGAAAAAGTTTATCACGATTCCGACGTGGAAACCCGCTAAAAATGCCCCCAAAGTCCCAAAAAGAAGTTTTCCGCAAATATCTGCCAAAATATGCAAATTAGAAATTTGTTTAGACAAAAAATGAAGATCACTCAAAATCTACAAAAATAGCCCCTTACCATTTTTTGCAACATCAATAATTTTCGCAAAACGGCCGTCAAAAATTCAACACCCACTGGATAGATAGTAGTTTTTTTACTAAAAAACGCAGATGGGCAAAACAATTTTTTATCAAAACGAAAGAAAGATTATAAAGGGAATTTTCTGGGATCATTGAACACTTGCTAAGGTCTCATTATGAAAAAGAAATGTTAATAACAAACCATTTTTTCAAAAAATATCAATAAATTATTGATATACTCTCAAAATATTGTGAAAAAAATTTGACCGCTTTTTTCATTATTCTAGGAAAATCAGAATGGACCCTAACTCATATGCAATGATAGGTACGGGTTTTCCCATTCCGATTATCTTAAAATGATTAAAAAATGGACATTATTGCCCGAGTAATAGAACAATTCGTCCGCCCGCTTATAAATGAATTCATAAAGATAGCGGCATTCTAGCGGTAGAGCGGCAGCTGAAATGAGGGGACTTTTGGGTCCAGTTATCTCGAAAACTATCGATTTTTCGAAAAAAATTATAGGACTATTTTTGTAGATTATAAGACAGTCTTTATTTTTTGTTTTAACAAAAGGTCTTTAATTCGCATATTTTGGCAGATATTAGCGGGAAACTCATTTTTTGGGCCTTGGGGGCCATTTTTAGCCCTTTCCCACCTGTTAATATTAATAAACTTTTTTTTTACTCGAAAGCATTTCCGAAAACCAAAGAATTGCGCCACAAGGAAAACTGTACAGATTTATTTACAGCTTTGTCCCTTCATTTATTGGACTATAATTAGTCCTTATTTTCTTTATCTAGTGTCTGTATATGTGTGCTCCATATTACTCCGTTTGAGCTACGTATCCTAGGTGACGAATAAGAACCAATATAACGCTGCCATAATATTCTTTTAAACTTTTTTTTAAATTAAGTTGTATGAAATAAAGCCCAAATAATGTCACTGTCATATTCTTACAAAAGTCCCATCAAATATCTTTATTAAATAATCTGAAGATTTAGAGAATAGAATACAAAGCAATACAAGTATGTGTTTTTTGCCAACAAAGGAATTAAATTGGTAAATATAAAGCGTACAAAGAATGTTCTCTTAAAATATTAAAGGACCTAATTTTGTCGGAAGAGGTTTATTATTCCAGACGTAACTCTTGAGGCAGTTAATAAAATAAATACGAGGCTGAGCTTTATCTTTTTTATAATGTAATTTTCTCCAGTGGCTCCCTTTTGGAAACAAAAGTTATACACTTTAGTTACATTTTAAATTCTAAACAGAAAGTAAAGTAGTTATTAGTAATTATTCTAATAATTTTATTAAAAAAAACCTTTGATCAAACTCAAGTACTCAAGTACGTTACTCGGTACATATTACACGTCACATGACACGAAGTACTTTTATTATCTTGACAGATAAGTAATAACAAACTGTGGGTGTTCTAGGTGACTTAGAGGGAAGTTTATTAACACGAGATTTAAACAACCAAACAACAAAGCAGGTTTCATGGTCTTGATATTTTAGGCATAAAGGAATCAACTAATTGGAAAGGTAGGAGCTTTTTTAAATGGATTGTAAAGGAATACATGAGCGTCACTTCCTTGTCAAAGAGGGGTCATTCGTAAGGTAAAGAGTTCTTAAAACAGAATAAAACATATTTAGCTATTAATTATTAATAATTCCCTAATTTTTTAACGTTAGTAAGGAGGTAATATATCTTCTTCTTCTTCTTCTTCCTCTGGGAGCCGTCTTGATTCACTACCGAAGGCAGCGCAGCCTCTTGGGCTTTTTGTGCCTAATCTCCCATATTCTTTTATACCAATCCCCTCCATTAGTCTTGTTCCTTCTACAAGTCTGTATAACCCCGAGACTGGTTGGTTGATATATTCCTGTGGGCTCATTTCCGCTTGCCCAAATAATGCCTGTCTTTTGTGATTCAATGCTTCACATTCGCACAGGATATGGTAGGCTGTTTCTTCCCCCTCGTCGCACATTCTGCAAATTGGATCCCCATTGTATGAGTCTATCTTGTGTAGGTGTCCTCTTAGGTAATTATGCCCTGTTAGTAACCCTACTACTACTACCTAACTTCCTACTTTGTCTGAGTAGTTCATATTTCGTTCTTTTGGATGGGCCCCTTTTGAAGTTTTTTCCATGTCTAATTCTACTGAGGCTTCCAGTATTCCTCGTGTTTGTTTCGGATCCATTCCCTGGTTTGCCCTCGTGCTGTGGTTTTGGTCACTCCAAGGGCAGGCTCTGATCCAAAGTATGGTGTGGATGATCCCTGTCTTGCAAGTAATATATCTAACATGAATTTAAAAAACTATCGCAATTTTTTTTTGTTTTTAATTGAAAAAAACTTTAACTGCTTAATTTTAAAAAATCACTCATTTGATTTCAACGGAAAATAATGTTACAGCTGTCCGTAGCTAAGTTCAAGCTGCGCTTTTTTATTAAATAGATGCACTCCAACTCTAAAATAAACGTTTTATAACTTTACGGCATATAGAAACATATGACAAGCGAATAATGCTTTGAACTTTTGCTCCTGAATAATTTACTATGTGGTTTTCTATAATAGGGGCAGCTATAAAATTAAAGCAGGAATGAATAAATTTCGTCTGGACGAAATTTATATTTTATGCCCGATGTATAATATAATTATCTTTAAATTTAAATAAATACATATTGCTAAACATTTAGTTTAAATATTGATGTATGGTTTCATCACAATGTAATCCAAATTCCTTTTAAGTGATATACTAGAATAAATTTTATCTGTTAAAATTCTTTGAAAATTAATAATTTAACAATAAAAATACTATTTTGGGATATCGATTTGGCTGTCACAAATTAAATAAGTAAATGCCTATTTATTTTTTGATAAATAGATCAAATTTATCAAATGTATTGTGTTTGCTTGTTTGTTATTCTTTATACTTTTATAAAATATGTACTATTTCCCTATTATATTGTTCATTATCATTGCCCTACATCTATGAACCTCCATATGTTGTTTATTATGCTTCTATAAATGAGATTATATCCTTAAAAATTAGAACCATTGAATTTTTATAAAATTGTGACAGTTATAAATAATGATAAAAGTAGAGTCGTTCAACAAGGACTGAAAATGACCATATTTGTGCTTCTCCTAGTATTTATTAAAACATGTAAAATATGACTATTTATTGACTAGTTTTAAAAAACGTCTCATTTTTTAATACGTTTAGTATTTATTTAAATTTTTAATACCTTAAGTAAAAATAAGTTAAATGTATTATTAACTATATTAACAAAACAATTTTATTAATTATGAAGACTGTTTTCCTGTTTATCAGGTTAATTTAATGGGTAATTTGATTTCCTAATTGGTTAACTTTTCTTTTTTTCTTACGATATACTCTAGTATTTAAATGTCTCGATAAAAATATGTCAAATATTATGGGTCACCAGTATTTGGTGGCATATGAGGTGAAGCTCCATCCTGCTTCCAAAAATGATTTTCGTATTTTGCCAGATATTATATTCGTTCAGGAGTATATTAATTTTATATTATAGTAGGCATTTTTGGCCCTATTAATCACCATTGAAAAAATAAGCTCAATTATCTTATTTTTAATAATACCACAAAAAATTATGAAAAAAAAAAATTAAATACGTATTTTTATGTTGTTCATAGATTTGCTTAGTAATATAAAAATAAGTCTTCTATACTCCAGTAAAGGGCACAAAAACTCAAAATCACCCTTTATATCAACACTTTTGTCTCAATCAATAGCACAGTTTATGAAGATTTTTTTTGTGATTTGTCGAAAAATTTAAATTATTTTTGAAATCCTTAATTATTTCCTAGCAAAAATTATCTTGCTTATTTTTAATCTGATGCACGGTTTTCGCTTAAAAAAAAACAAACCGTTTCTCTGCATGATCATAACAAATCAGTAAACAATATCACCATGTAGAGAAATATCTACATTTAATTTTTCTAGGTAAAAAGCATGCCTCGAACTAAAAAAAAATAAGGGGATCAAATCTGCTCATAATTTTTTTTAGACCGACGCACAGTTTTCACCTAGAAAAATTAAATCTAGATATTTCTCTGCATGGTAATATTGCTTACCAATATTGTTATAATGTGTGCATTGAATTGAAAAAAATAAAGTTATCACGTTTGCTCAAAAATGATTGGAGATTTAAAAAATAATTTTTATTTTAAGAGAAATCATTGGCGTACCATCAATGTCTGCCAAAATAGGCAGGTCAAATTCCGTACGAACGCAATTGTGAAAAAAAGTGGTACACTAAAAAATGCCTCTTGATACATGTATGCCAACTTTAATTAAAACATCTAAAGTGCTATTACAAATATTAATAATAAATTATTTATTTTTGAAAATTTTCTTACCCTATATCTCAAAAGTTAAGACATTAAGGACATACGTTAATGTAAAGTTATCTTCTTAAAATGGAGTCAAAAATCGCCCTCCCAAATATTGACATTCAATTAGCAAACACTCTGTATAAAATAAATACTGTTACTAAGACATACATTTTTGGTATCACAAGCTGCTAAATCAAATATTTATATTTTACTCTTTAATTACCCAAATCCTTTTAGGTTATTAATGTTTTGCAGCTGATAGTATACATGCATACAAAAAATATATTACTTATAGTTTCAGTGCTTCCTTTTATTTTTAACTTTACCATTCATAAAATATTTGCCACTGAGAACTCAAGCCGGCTATTTTTAAATATTTAGATGAATCTCCATATTTAAAAATAAAAACTTTACAACTTATACTGACTGTGACACCAGCATATAAAACATGGCGCACGCTGTTAAGTACTTTAAACTTTGGCTTTTGTAAATTAACACTCTTGTATTTCTATAGGGGTTAGTTGTAAATTTAAGCCACTGTAATGGAAATTATGGAAAATAGGGACGGTTTTGTGCTAGTTCGAAAGTGGGACGTAATTCTTCCAGAAGCAGTTAACTGTGGAAAAATGAAAACTAAGTGTTCTATTTTAAAAATGTTTGGGAAATATATTGCAGTTTTGTAAATATTGTGACAAAGAATAATGATATATCAAAGTGTGTAAGCTTTCACGGTCGATATTAACCACATTACATGGGGTTTCCGGGCTTATTTGCCGTGGTCTGTTGGTATTTCTACCTGAAGTTTGGTCTACTACTGTTTAAAAGAGTCAGTTTTGACGTTGCGTCCCTCTTCACCATGGAACCGTTGAACGAGGCCATAGAACAAATAAAGAAAACATTTCCAAATGACATTGCGTCTCTTTTCCAACATTGTCTGACTACTACGTATTTTTAATGAAACGATCAATATTACGAACATACTGATGGCGTAGCTATGGGAAGTTCATTAAGCCCTGTCATAGCAAACTATTTTGTGAAGCAGTTTAAACAAAAGGTATTTCAGTTTGCGGAAAAAAGACCGTCTCATTGATTCCAATACGTGAATGACACCTTTGTGATCTGGAGTTACGAGGAAAGGGAACTACAATTTTTTTAAACATTTTTAAACTCTATAAATCAGAGAATACAGTTTACAATGGACAGAGACCATAATAAAACCCTCGCTTTTTAAGTCGTATTGGTGAAGATATGTACTTCAGCAAGGTATCCAATTACCACCCAAGATAAAAAACAGGCGTATTTAAGACTCTGACAGACCGAGCTAAGAGAATATGTGAGCCCCAGCATTTAAATGCAGAATTACAACATTTGGAAAAGGCGTTGATAAATAACGGCTACACAAGGAATGAATCAAGATAAGTACAAAGACCAAAAAGCAAGAAACAAAGGAAGGAACATTTTTCAGAGAAAACAACGGTCTTGCCCTATACTAAAAATGTAACAGACTTAATAGAAAGGATATTGGAGACGTACAAAAAAAGACCTGTTTTTAAACCTACAACCACAATACAGCAAAGTTTGAGATTTGCTAAGCATAAAATAAACCCTCTCTCGACACCAGGAGTCCACTGAATTCCATGCAACTGTGGGTCGGTTTACATAGGTTTAACAAAGCGCAGTATCAACACCATGCTTAAAAAAACACAAAAGGAGTTGTCGATATAGACAAACAGATAAATACGCTGTAGCTGAACACGTACAGGGCAATCATAGGATTCTTTTTGATCACACGCAACTACTTGATAGAACAGCCAGTTATTATCAATGAATATACTGAAAGGCAATAGACATACAAAAACACAGGAACAACTTTAAAAGAAAAGAAGAGGGCCTTAATCTTAGTAAAACTTGGATACCAGCACTAAGAGATACAAAAACGCTTAAAATGAAGGCAGAAAATTCAAGTCCTTTCTCATTGGCTGGATCGGAACAGAAAGCCCCGTCCACCAAATCTCCAACAAAAGCAGAAGACTCGATAATCCCCGTAACAGTCACACCAACATCCTTGGGGAGACGCCCATGGAAAACACGAAAATTAATGTTACCCGGAAAACTACGTTGTCAGCTGGAGTCAATATTAGCCATTGTTTAAAAATATTAAAATTTTATTTTATTTTATTTAACTAAGATATTTGACGACGTCAATGAGTTTTGTAAAGTGTCACTTTAAATGTCAAAATTAGAAAAAGAATATTTTTCAAACCTAAATCGACAATATTTTCGGATCAGCTAATATATTTAACTACAACAACTGGTGATTAAAATTTTAACTCTTGTCTTCTTTTTAAACGTATTCATTTTAATAAATAAACAGACATTAATTTAACATCGGATATAAAGTATGAATCCTGCTACATGTAATTTGCTTATTTCTGCTTTATTTTTGAAACTAGCCCTTTTATAGCAAACCATCGAATAAATTATTCATAAAAGCCAAAGTTCAAAGCGCTAATGGTGTATGAAACCTTTTTACATGTCAGACTCAGTATGACGTTGTTAAGTGTTTATTTTTACAGCGGGAGTGCTTCCAATTAAAAAAGTGATGCTTAAAGCACTGTTACAATTATTTTATGAGTTACATGATTGTTTTGAGTTTAATGTAAAAAAACAGTAAAACATTTTTTTTTCTACTCCTGTGAATTAATTGGGGATTTAGCAAACTATTTCTTAAGGGATCTAAAAAAAATTCTTTAAATTAGAAATTAAAAATTTTTACCCTACAAAGTTCATCTACAGAATTTTTGTTTTAAGGTATATTAATCTAAGAAAAGTTACCTGTTGTTGGGCCCGCTTTCATAAATTTTAAATACCAACTTTAAATTTGTAAACTCTCATATATTAACTTTGTATTGAATCTGTCCAATTTATTTACCATAATAGATCCGCCATCATAAATGTTTTAAATTTGACTTTACGTTCTGAATTAGCAACCTTAAAAATCACTTTATAAAAAATTTGGGTTAAGTCTGTTGATTTTCGAATAATTTATTCGCCATCTTGAACAACACATCTTGAATTTTAGGTTAGAAAGAACTGGTAACGTGATGGCGGACTTCTTACCCCGGATTCGTGATCAGAAGGCAAAATTAACACGGTCTCAAGAAAAGTATATATAACTCTTTTTTTGTGTGACTGTGCTATCAAGCTGGGCATTGTTTTATGTAAAAATAAAAATAATGGGACAAATAGAAAAATTAAGTTTTTCAAGGGTAACAACATTTAAAAAAAAACATTTTTGCTATTACAAGTGGTTTGACCTATATAAACATATTACACAGTTTATTAATTTAATAAATAGATTTTAAAGAGTACAAGAAAAGATATTATTCAAAAAAAAAACTAAGTAAATATTACTTTGATGATGATAAAATGATTCTAAATCCATTTAGCGGTATAATAATTTTTAAAACATTTTTTATTCATAAAAAAGCTTTTAATTTCCTACCTTAAAATCGAAAAACATTTTCAGGAAAAAAATACATTTTCTTTTAATTTTCTTTTAATCGATTTTTATGAAATTAAAATGGAGTTGAAAGTAGACATAACGAATATCGGTAAAAAGGGAGCCAGCATCGAAACTAATGAAGTCAACATAAAAAACTCATTTGCGCTTTACTTGTTACATACTGAAAATTCTGTTTTATCGGGATTTCTATCGTAACTCTGGTAATTAGCTTCATAGGAATTAGCAATAACGATTGATTGGTAAAGATATTCAATCATTATTTCATTATTTGTACATTCTTTTGGAGAGTAGATCTCATATCACGATATATTTTTTTGTTAATAAAACGAATATGTTTATACCTGTAGTAAGTAGTAAATTTTATTATTTAAATTAAGGTTGTCTTATATTTGGGGACAGGACTAAAATAAAGTTTTTAATAGGTAAATAATATTCAGATTTAGTTATCTTTTAGCAGAATCCTTAGGTAACAGAATTTTGGGTAAAGTTAATTTATCTTTAAGATCCTAAGGCTTTTAAATAGATATAAAATTTCGCCTGCGGACAAAAGTTCAATATTTTAACGTGTCTTTTATATCGTATAAATTGCAGAAGAGTTTAATATTTCTTAAATCGTATTTTTTAAAAGGTATATACGCGGAAGTACATAATTTAACAGATACATTTCCATGCTTTGGATAACATTAGTTTTAGCTGCTTTAACAAAATATATAGATTTGGGTGCAACAATTTTAAACACAATGATTACAACCTGGAACCTATCACACGAGTATTTAACATAAAAAACCATGATTAATTGTATCAGATATTCTGAGCTAGTTCAGTAACACCAACCCCCACATAACCAACATCCAAGTCTCCAGCAACTGCAAAACAGATGTCCAAGGTGCAATGCCTTTTCTGGAAATTCGATTGATTCTTAGACAGTATCTTGGTTTAGATCAGTCTTTCTCAAAGTGGGCGATAACGCCCCCCTTGTGGGCGCTGGAGGCCTAGAGGGGGGGCGGTAAGGGACCCAGAAAAAATTGAGGGCGCTGATGTGATTAAGGGGCTATGGGTGGTTTGTAACTTCAGCTAATTCAGATTTTAAAATTCACTGAAATTAAAATCCTCCTACTACACAACATTTATTTTTAGTTCAATTTATATCTATTATTTATGAATATAAACTAAAAATATATTAAATATTTATTATTTTTAATGCGTTCGCAACGCTTTTCATATCTTAAGTTATTTAGTAATATGTATCAAACACTGAAAAATATTCGTGTCTTCAAGTGTCGCAGGTGATGTCCCCACCACAGAAGACACATGTTAAAAATAAGTATCTATTGTTGCAGCCAAGCTGAGCACTTGCCAAATGCGGGATTTTTTTGTACCTAATCTAGTAAAAATAAAGAAAAAATAAAATTGAAATTAGAAGGTCTAATTATAATTCACGCTTGGCGCGAACAAATATTGTACGATTTATTTGTGCAATCCTGTATTAGAGTCCGTCAAAGTTCGTGTGGTCCGTTTTTGCGAAGTGCAGGTGCGGGGAGGGACAAATTCCAAATACACAGCCGCGGCTCGCGACCGATCGAAGACTGACGTAACGTTCCGCCGCACGCACGCATCGCACTCGCTCGCCCTCCTGCCACTCCGCCTGCTACCCCGATACTCTTAATACTGTAAAGTTGAATTATTGCTCAATGTTGATTATTGTTAATTTTGAATAAAAGATATTAGGCCTGGTACTTTCATAAACGGATAACTTGTCCGAATAATTTCCATGGTTACAATTGTCACAACAATTGTGATTATGAAATTATCCGAAAATAATTTTATTCGTTAATGAAAAGTACCGATTAAAAAAGTTGCATATTGTCTCTCTGGTAAAAAGTCTTGTTTTAAATATAGGTTTAATTAAACTCCAGGCGAGACTAATATGTTATTGAGATTTTTAAGGTGAAAAAAAAATGGGGGCGCTACAAAATAACTAATTTTTAAAGTGGGTGTTAGACGAAATAAGTTTGGGAATCACTGGTTTAGATAGAAAATTATTTTCTTTTTAGAATACTATTTGTTTCGACATTTTTGACAACAGAGGCAGAAGTCCTGTCGACGCAGGTCTCCTATCACGTTGATAGAAATTTCTATTCATCTATCTATCATCGTCCATTGCAGATTACCTCTTGGTTGGTGTACTTCTTAAATGTCCATTTTGTCGGAACTGTTTTTCTATTTTGCTACCGTATCTTGACTTATTAAAGGTAAATTTGGTTATTTCTCTCTAAATAATCGAATTACTTCCAAGTTCCATGTCTATCTTCGTATCCTATAATCATTAATAGTTCAATAGGATGAACTTTGTTTAAATGCCGCATTTTGTAGACTTTTTGAAACACCATGGTAATAAGATTCGATTGCTATCAGCAAGTCAGTGAACGACATTGTCAACACCTTTTAAACAAGTTTTACTACACCTTTTTTAATGTTACTAAATATTTCACCTATGTATAAATTTTCCCATAAGAAACGTCAAAAATCAATAAAATAGACAACGTGGTATTTCCACTTACTTTCAAACACAGAATAATCGAACCCGTTTGTATTGTCAATTAGAAACGTCAAAATCAGTCAAAATGAGTCGATTTGGTCATAACGATTTGAATTAAAACATTTTGTTATAGTTTTAATTATGTTGCATGAAATTAAAAATTGTATGACAAAAAAAACATTTTAATAGTATAATACGTCCATATTTCTGCATTCAAGAAATATTCTCCCTAAATACCGCTCGTGCATAAAAATTAACCTGATAATTTTTATTCAAGCTTGTTATACAAATTTATAAATAACAAGCTGTCATGAAAATTATCGGTATTTTTAAGCACTCGTGGTATTACTCCCGAAAATTTAATTTTTGTCATGTAAAAATGGTTTAAAATGAAAAAGTGTTGGCAGTAATATGCATTTTTAGGCGCATTTTAAGAAAATTAAATGAAAAAGTGAGGTTGCTGTGGAAAAAAGCAGAAATACTTTTTGTTCAACTTTGTATACTTACACTATAGCTTAAATTATGCGGGAGGAAAAATACCAATTAATGTATCCCAGAGAATTCTTTGAAAAGTCAGAAAATTTAATATTATGGAATTTATTCCATGTAAGATGTTTACACTGTATAAAAGTGACCTTATTTCTTATACTTTGTATGTATAACAAATTGGGATCATACCTTAAATAATGATCGCATGCCTGGGATTTTCTACCACACTTAGAATGTATATATTTTTTTCTTAATAAAACCATATAAATGATCCCTAACTTGAGAAAAGTATATGTCCTTTTTATGATACATTTAATAATCTTTTCTTGTTGGCTAATACAAAAGCCGTCTAAAAAATGGCTTTCCTTACAACATTGGGCATGCAGAAATTCATTTAAATAAAAAGCTATTGGTTTTATAAACAACCCTTACCTCACAAAAAAATTTAGGAAGTACCCCCTGCACTTATCTTATTCTGCAACTAAAAAAATATTTGTTATGGGGTGTTTTAAAGGTTACTTTTTTTCTCGTCTAGAATGCCATTCATTAGCTATTGAATAAGCAAATTTAATTCTTGTAGACAAATATCTCTAAGAACCTTTACAATCATTATATGCAGTAGACTAAAAGACTTACAGCATGCAGTTTAAAAAATAATACACAATAAAAAAATATATAAACTCAGCAAATGACATTTTAGGACATAAAAACGAATTTCACTTATTTACTGCCGTAAAAGCTACGTTCAGAATAATGAGCCTCCTTTGCTGACAGAATTAGGTCCTTAAATATTTTAAGAGAACATCCTTTTGTGCGCAATTCCTTATATTTTCCAATTTAATTGCTTTGTTGGCGGAGACACATATTGCTTTGTATTGTATTCTCGGAGTTTGTTAAAACTTCGGGAAAGTTTGCTTTTTTAATTTTTGCGTTCTTTCTTGCGGAAAATCCATCGTAAATTACTAAGGAAAACTATATAAAGTATGGATTTTTATTGAGAATTTAAAATCGCAGTAACATTGGAGGCTACTTACTTATCTGTATTGTAAGAGTATACGATAATAAAAAAAATGAAAAAGTAATCTAGCTTAGTCAACGAAAAAAATATAAAATTTTTAATAAAGCAAAATTAATAAAACTTAAGAAGCATTCTCACAAGGTAAAAATAACTTTTCCGGCTTTAGGGCAAGAATTGTGATCGCAAAAAGCTCACACCTTAAGATTGACGTTTTGACTCCCTCAGTTACAAAAAGCGCGATTTTTTTATTTTTTTACCTGCAAATTCATCATAATTACAAAGAAAAATAAGTAATCTTTATGGTAATAGGATAAAGGTGTGAATGTTGGTATTATGAAGAATGGAAGAGTAGCAATTTAAAATATGGTCATTTAAAAATAAGGATTTATAAATATTTAATATTAGTGGAGAAGATAAAACAATGGAATTGGGATTTATAATCTTCCAAAATATGTAAAGCAAAAAAAAATACAGGTGTTAGGTCAGGTTAAATATAGTCAAGGTAATATTACAGTCACCTTCATTATGATTACCTGTGGAAAGCAAAACAAAGGTTTTAAAATAATTTCCAAAGAAGGGATATAAATAGATAAACGTACCGAGAGTCCGGGAGTTCGAGTGTTGGCAGTGTGGGTCTATACATACCAAATAAAGGTGATTAACAATGTTCTTTATGCTGGATGCCACTGATATTGTTAGTCTCCAATAGTTTACGGGCTTCAGGTTTCTCTTAATAAAGTTCCCATAAGGTAGAGGTCGCAATTAAGTTTCATGTAGTACAGTGTTCTGCAGTATGATGTGCCACAAGGTGTAAAGTGACAGTATGCATTGATACTTTTTGTCCCTTTCTACAATTTAATTTAGCAAACTTAATAAATAATTTGGTATTAGAATCTATTTAGGTAAAAAAAGGTTCTAAACAAAGGGTTAAAATAAAATTTAAATACAATAATTTGTACGTCATTTTTAAGGTTTTATTAATAACAAATTCTCAAAAAATAATATTTATTTTTATAATTAATGCTTTTATCGTAATATTTATATTTCTTTTTATGGATATTCATTAAATTAAAATACATCAGCGCTTATACAAAAAAATATTAAAGGGGCTTATAATAAAACTGATGAAGACACTGCCAAAGTACATTTTTTGGTATATTAAAATTTTGTTAACTTTCCCTAGGGAGAAATAATTGGCAATAAAACGTCAATCAATTAAGAAAAAAAGATGCTTTTAATACAGGAAAAATTAATGTAGGCCCGTATATTTTTTAGTGCTAATGTTATAAAAGTATATTCTCATAAATTTTAAGAAAAACATAAAAAATATATTTTTTACAAATTTTTAATTTATAAAAGGTAATGTAGAATCCTAAAGTTTTATATACCTATGTGTGCATAAATAAAATGATTCTTTACTTGTATTATTATAATAAAAAATCTCCTATGGTAAAATATTATTATGTTATGAAGCTAACAGATCAATATATATATATAAATTACATTTAGGTTAGATATGTTGTGCTGACAAAAACAATTTTATTTGTATTAAATCATTTTTTCATTTCCTACGGGCTATATTTTACACCACGGTGGCTTCTGTAAGAAACATTTTTTTTTATTACGTATATATTAATGTCTATATAATATATGTAATATATAAAATAAAAATTATTTCAAAAAGTTATTTGAAGTTTATTTGTGAGCTTTTACAAAAGATGTATTTATTATAGGGGATAAGCTACAAAAAATTTTACTAAATCATTAAAAAAAAAACAAAAATTCTACTTAATTTTTAAACCGGCAATTAAAAGGCAATAAGCAACATATTTAAAATATGTATTTATAAATATTAAATATATATATATATATATATATATATATATATATAATATTATATAATATATATATATATATATATATATATATATATATATATATATATATATATATATATATATATATATATATATATATATATATATATATATATATATATATATATATATATAATATATATATATATATATATATTTCCGGGATGCGGTTAACAAGAGGACACATGGGCCAAAAATTCGAAGATACGAAAAAAAGTCATTCTTGATAAAAAATTCTGCTTGTCAAAAAAATATATACTACAATTGGAAAATAGATTTTATTATACAGGGCGTCTCAAAAATGCAAAAACATAAAATCAAGCAAGAGCAAACACTCGTGTTTTGGCCTTTTAACGTAAAATGATAAATAAAAGACTTGCTCCAAATTTATTTCTTATTCTGATTCCGAACTTACTAAGGAAAATTTGAATTTACAAAAAATAAAAAAAAATCAACAATTTTGCAAGTAGGTACTCATTTTACATTTATTTTTTTTAACCATTTTACATTTTATTCATTGTATATTTATTTTTATTAATGTTCGGTAATGTAAAGGTGATAATCAAGTAAAATTAGTAAAATGCGTAGGTACTTGCAAAAATGTTGTTTTATTTTAATTTTTCATAAATTTAAATTTTCTTCAGTAAGTTCGGAATCAGGTTTAAAAGTAAATTTGAAGCAAGTTTTTTATTTATTATTTCACGTTAAAAGGCCAACAAATTATTGATTGCTCTTGTTCGATTGTATGTTTTTGCATTTTTGAAGCGCCCTGTATATAAAAACTTATTTTTTCATTACAGTCATTTTTTACAAAGAAACAAAATTTACTTTTTTTCGAATCGCAATTATAGGTCATTATAGTCCTTTGTTAATATGTATTTATATATATATATATATATATATATATATATATATATATATATATATATATATATATATATATATATATATATATATATATATATATATATATATATATATATATATATATATATATATATATATATATATATATCCATAGATTGGTGCCAAAAGGAGACCTAAATTGGTAGATAAAAGATATTGCACACAAAAGATGTCTCTCTTAAATATTAAAGGACCTAATATTGTCAGAAGAGTCTCATTATTCCAGACGAAAGCCTCAAGGCAATTTAAAAAAGAAGTCGCAAAGCCCAGCTTTTCCACTTCTTGTTTTATAAATACTTAACGTAAAATATTAATTAACTTGTTAAAAAAAGTTTAAATTTTTTAAATACCGAAGCAAAAAGTAATTAGAAAAAAAAAATAATATAATGAAAAGTAATTATCTGGAACCTACAATAATGGCATATTGACTTTGTTGTCGTAATTTTTTTAAGCTACCATGGTTACTCAAAAGTATATGTAAATTAATAGATACGATGTAACTTGTGAACCAACGTTCGTTTATTGTTCCTTCGCTCCTTCTACTTCCTATCGTATTTGGACTCTTCTTATTTAGGCGAAGAATAAGTTAAAACAAACAACCAGTTATTATAAAAACTCGTTTAAAATTTAAAGATTAAAAAATTTAATTTTCGAGGAGACCTATACAAAATAAATTAAATACCAAAATTATGAAAAAAAAAAGACTAAAACCATATAAGTGAAAAAGTAGAAAACTTGTTGTTTACATCAGTTTATTTTTTATAATTATAAAATAGAAATTTAAAAATATATATATTAAAAAACATACAAAATAAATAAACTTTTTCTAATTTAAACGAAATTAACAACAGTTAAAAACACCAGAATTTTTATAACTTAATTTTAAATTTTTTAAAATGACATAGAACTTATTACTGTCCTTTTTTAAACTTTTTTTTAGCCCCTTTTTTAATATACCTTTATTTTTTAATAGAACACCCTATATATTTTAAAAGCTATTATGCCTACCACATTTTTTAAGGGCAACTCTTAATACGACACCTTTATAAGAATTTTAAACAATAATTTTATTCGTTAAATGGGACTATTTTTATATGAACATTATTATAAGTAAAATATTTCCTCGTTAAAAAAAATATATGTAAATCCGTTATCTAAAAAAAAGTTATCCAAAAGTGATTTGTTTAGATAAGATAAATGTCAAGGGTTTTTACACATCTGCAAAATAGGGTGATTTTCTTGTTTATCCCCTTTTAGTTTATTTCTCTGAATTTAAAATATTCATAAAAATAAAGCTGAAACACTAATAATTTATTATCAAAATCAGACGTGATATTTGAACTGCTTATAATTGAATCAGTCAGAAATCAGGTTATATATGATTAATGTAATTTAATGTCTATCTGATATATTTTTAAATTTAACTTTTGTATAGATAGCACGCAATCAAGTAAATTATTCACAAAAGCTGAAGTTCAAAGCGTTAACGGGGCGACGTTTATAAAGTTTTTTTTATGTCAGATTCAGTATAAAGTAATTAAGTTGGTGTATATTTTAACAAAAGAAACGTATTCAAACAAAAAAGCACGCTTTAAGCTGTCATTATATTTTATTACAAGTGGAGTTGTTTTTGAACCACAGTAATAGTGTTAAGAGAAATAAATATTGTGGTAAAATCTCCTATCATATACAGTGTATCTACTTAAGTTGGAACCATAGAAAAACTTTTTTATTATTAAGTTTACCAAAAAAAGTTATACCTGATAAAAAGTTCTGCATGGTCCAAAACTTAAAATGCAGCCATTATGTACCCATTTTTTTAAGCCGTATACGAGGTTTGTCAAAAAATATGAATTTTACTTAAGAGAAAAGTACCTTTATTTTTTATAATACAGAAAAAACGTTATAATGTAAAGTTATTTTGAATAAAAAGTTATATTTAAATATGCAATTACAGCTATTTAGCATAAAAATTTATTTTATTTTGAATAAAAAGTTATATTTAAATATGCAATTACAGCTATTTAGCATAAAAATTTAGGATTGGTGATTATTTACTAAAAATTTTTTCTATTTTTTCTTCATGATTTAGTAAATTTGCCATTTTAACTGTAATTTTACAAATACGAACTCAATCTGACACACAATGTCAAATATTTCTTATCAGTGCATCCTAGATTACGTTAAATGGTATCAAGCCAGAACAATTATTACGGAATTATTAGTAAATAATCACCAATTTTAATTTTTTGATGCTGAATAGCTGTCATTGCATATTTAATATTTATAATTAAAAATAACTTTACTTTATAACATCCTTCTGTATTGTAAAAAATAAAGGTACTTTAATCTTGAGTAAAATTTATATTTTTTGACAAACCTCGTATACGGTTTAAAAAAAATTGACACCCAATGGTTGCATTTTAAGTTTTAGACCATGCAAAACTTTTTATAAAAAATAACTTTTTTTCGTAAACTTAATAATAAAGTTTTCCATATGGTTTCAACTTCAGTAGACACACTGTATATGGTGTTTTAAGATTAGTGGGCAATATTTCTAGCACTCATTTTACATTTTAAAATGTAAAAAAATATATAAACATGCCCTGAAAAATGCACCCTAAGATGACTAGAGCCCTGACTGCTTTATGCAATATCTTCAGAATGGTTTGAGGTAGCCTAGCTTAATTTGGTAGAGCTTTTTATTTTAAATCTTGCACGTATCTGATTTCTTAAATTGGGTAAATTTTTTAGGAGGCGTTACATGCAGAGTGTGTACTGCGTATATTACGCTCCAAATTTTTTGTTTAAGGAATTTTAGTACTTTAGACACAAAATTATAAAACCTACACAAAAAAAGGTATCAGGTCAATCTTTCTATCTTGTCCCATTTTCTAGTAAAAATATTTTAAAAACCCATTTTATCTACTAAAAACTAATTAAATATAATAATTGAAAATTGTCAGTAGTTGGCCATGGATTGACTGGCATATGTTTTGATACGACAAGGCGTTGGAAGTTTTGTTAATTGCTGCTAGTTGCAGCAAAATTAAATTTTAGAAATACATAATGCAAATTTTTTTTAAAAAAAGCTTATTGATATCCATTTGGACTAGATTCTTATTTTTTAAACCCTATGGGCAATATGGTTTATGTAACTGAAATAAATACTAGTGAAGACCTTCTTCAAAAAATCACACCAGCGGAAACTAAAATAAGACGAAATCATTTTGAAATTCTTTGGGCACCGCAAAGTATAAGCCGTAGAACTACAATGTGTATAAGGAAAAACGGAGGTTTATTTGAACACTTTTTAAAAACTAAATAATTTGTAATAGGGTTTAAAGTAAGTAATATTTTTTTATTACTAATAAAACGTTTTAGAAATGCTTTTAACCATATTTTATAAATATGTTACCTAACAAATAAAAATTGACGATCCATTAGATAAAATAAAATAATTATTTTACATTTGATTAACATATTATTTCAAAATGATTTTATTTAAATAAAATATGTATATAAAGAGATAGACTAGCAATACATTTTTGTGCAAAAACCATTAATGCCCCATTACTTGCTACACAGATATCGTTCCACAAAAATGCATCTATAATTTACTTGGCACACCTCTGAAAAACAAAATGTAATTTTTAAAATCACGCAAGACTTAATGCAAAAATGATAAACAAAACACAAACAAGTCAAATCAAGCCCAACTATCGATAAATTTTAATTATTATTTTTGTTGCTTTATTTTTGATGCGTAATATGATAATTTTTAAAACGATTTTCCTAAAAAATGGGCTCAAATACAAAGATCATGCACCTTTTTTTTTGTTCAAACATCTGAATAAACACCTTGTATAAAGAATTAAAAACCAATCTCTTATTTTAAAAAAGTTAAAAATGCTTGCTAGCAAGGTATATGATTTTTTATATTTCTTTCTTATTTAAAATATTTTTACAACCTACCTACGGAAGCAATAAAACCAGGGATTACTAAACTTTAAATGCTTTTAATGAAAAGGCGTCCCTTCACCTGAAATTAAAACTTTTCGTACAGTTTAAACGTTGACTTTTTGTGAAAATTGGAAATGTTTGAGACAGACAAAAGGAGGCGAACAAAATAAGTTTTCCAATACAAATAAAAATAAAAGCGCTTTCCTTTACTACAAAATGTCCAATCTAAATAAATTTCAGGTATTTATTGATCCGTAAATTTAGGTAAGTACATTTTTAGGCTTTTATTTGACAGATGTAGGTATACCGAGTGGTTTATTTATATCTTATCACCATATCTAAAAAACTATGCTTTTTATTTTTATGTGTGCAAGTACCGAGACATGCATTTCTCGGCACCTTTTAGACAAAGTGGGATGTGCTACCACCGACTTCCACCTCTAAACTTTAAATTAATAAAGATTAATATCTGGTAATGTCATTTAGACAGGACAAACAGTTTGACGTAGATAACCTATATTACTATTTATTGACCATTGTTGCTAATTTTACAATCCTTAGGCCTGGGTACAATTTTCACGATAATATTTATTTTGTTAATAAAATAGGACAAAAATTAGTACGATTCTAACAATAAAATTAATAACTTAGCGGAACAATATACTAGTTATAAATATAGTTATTTCGTATTTTATTATTTAAATATTTATTTAAATAAAAAATTTTTT
>JAHBCN010004657.1:0-62135 GCA_019359885.1 Listronotus oregonensis | reverse complement strand
TTACAGAGTTTTAAAGTTTTAAATTTTTTTTGCTTTATTTTTTATAAACAAAAGGTCACCACAATTTGATTCTATATGGTCCTCGCCTCTGCAAATATTTTAGTTTAGTTTTTCCGACCAAAAAGACCGATGATCTATTAGATAAAATTAATTTTTTATACGTGAGATACCAAAAAAAACAGGGTCATTACAGAGCCTTAAGCTTTGAATTTTTCGCTTCAAAAATGAATGAAACTAGTGCGACCAAATTTGGCATATGGAACCCGCTCTGCAAAATTTTTTTTTTCCGACCAAAAGCCCATTCTTTTGTAAACATTAATTTTTATACGTGAATCCAAAAAAAAAGGTCATTACAGAGCCTTAAGCTTTGAATTTTTCGCTTCAAAAATGTTAATAAACACATAGTGCGACCACAATTTGCGTCTATATGGAATCTCGCTTGCAAAAAATTTTTTTGGTTTTTTCCGCCCAAAAAGACCCATAATCTACTCGATAAACATCTAAATTTTTTTTATACATGAGATACCAAAAAAACAAGGCTTAAGAGCCTTAAGCAAAATTTTTTCTTCAAAATTTTTAAAAAACATAGTGCGAACAAAAGTCATATGGAATCTCGCCTTTGCAAAAAATGTTGTTTAGTTTTTTCGACCAAAGAGACCCATAATCTCTTCGAAAAACATCTAATTTTTTATAGTGAATACCAAAAAAAAAAGGTCTTAAAGGCTTTTAAGTTTAATTTTTGCTTCAAAAATGTTAATAAAAAAGGGGACCACTTTTTAGTCTATATGGAATATCGCCTCTGCAAATATTTATGTTTAGTTTTTCCGACCAAAAAGACCCATAATCTATTAGATAAACATCTAGTTTTGTTATTTTTTTGACTGCAAATTTTTTTTTTGTTTGGGTTTTCCAAAAAAAAGCCCCCATAAATCTATTAAATAAAATAATTTTATACGGAATCCCAAAAAAAAACGGGGTCTTACAGAGCCTTAACCCTTTAAATTTTTTCTTCAAAAATGTTAATGAACACGGGGACCACATTTGGTCATATGAATTTTCCTCTGAAAAAAATTTTTTTTGTTTTTCCGAAAAAGGGGCCCCATTTTGATAACTTTCAATTTTTATACGTGAACCAAAAAAAAAGTTTTTTACAGAGCCTAAAGCTTTGAATTTTTCGCTTCAAAAATGTTAATAAACACATAGTGCGACCACAATTTGCGTCTATATGGAATCTCGCCTCTGCAAAAAATGTTGTTTGGTTTTTCCGACCAAAAAGACCCATAATCTATTCGATAAACATTAATTTTTTTATACATGAGATAAAAAAAAAAACAAGGTCATTACAGAGCCTTAAGCTTTGAATTTTTCGCTTCAAAAATGTTAATAAACACATAGTGCGACCACAATTTGCGTCTATATGGAATCTCGCCTCTGCAAAAAATGTTGTTTGGTTTTTCCGACCAAAAAGACCCATAATCTCTTCGATAAACATCTAATTTTTTATACGTGAGATACCAAAAAAAAAAAGGTGGTTACAGAACCTTAAGCTTTGAATTTTTTGTATCAAAAATGTTAAAACACATAGTGCGACCACAAATTTAGTCTTTTGGAATACCCTTCTGAAAATTTTTTTATGTTTAGTTTTTCTGACCAAAAAGACCCATAATCTATTAGATAAACATCTAGTTTTGTATACCTCGCCACTGCAAATATTTTTGTTTGGGTTTTCCAACCAAAAAGACCCATAATCTATTAAATAAACATCCAATCTTTTATACGTGCAATACCAAAAAAAAAGGGGTGTTACAGAGCCTTAAGCTCTAAATTCTTCGCTTCAAAAATGTTAATGAACACATAGTGCGACCACAGTTTGAGTCTATATAGAATCTTGCCTCTGCAAATATTTTTCTTTAGTTTTTCCGACCAAAAAGGCCCATGGTGTATTAGATATACATTCAATCTTTTATACGTAACCAAACAAAAAACGATTTTGTTACAGAGCCTAAAGCTTTGAATTTTTCGCTTCAAAAATGTTAATGATCACATATCGACACAATTTGCGTCTTATGGATCTCCCTTTAAAAAAAATTTTTTTGTTTTCCGCCCAAAAAAAGACCCATAATCTATTAGATAAACATCTAATTTTTTATACGTACAATACCAAAAAAAAAAACAGGGTCTTTACAGAGCCTTAAGCTTTAAATTTTTCGCTTTAAAAATGTTAATGAACACATATTGCGACCACAACTTGAGTCTATAGGGAATCTCGACTTTGCAAATAATTTTGTTTAATTTTTCTGACCAAAAAGTCATATGATCTATTAAATAAGCATCTAATCGTTCATACGTGAGATACCAAAAAAAAATAGGATCGTTTCAAAGCTTTAAGCTCTGATTTTTTTGCTTTGAGTGTGTTAATGAACACATAGTGCGACCAAAATTTGAGTCTATAGGAAACCTCGCCTCTGCATCAGGATAGAAGACTGCTTAAATTAGAAAAAAAAAGTTTTTTTCATTTATACAGGGTGTCCAAAAAATTGTGGGAAATCTGGATATGAAAGAAACACGTGAAAAAATACTACAAGTTTATATAACCTTCTTCGGTGATATTGGCTCCCAAAGAGCTCCAATGGAATCAAGTTTTTTTTAATATAATAATTGAACCACCAGATTCCAATTTTAATTCATA
Organism: Listronotus oregonensis; assembly: GCA_019359885.1. NCBI lineage: Eukaryota > Metazoa > Arthropoda > Insecta > Coleoptera > Curculionidae > Listronotus > Listronotus oregonensis. Next base: position 59,446 of record JAHBCN010004657.1, on the reverse strand, counting down.
AAAAATAATTTTCTAGGCAACAAATATGACGTAATAGTATCCTTTAATACAACAATTTTCATTTAAAATAAAATTTTATTATTATTATTATTATTTTTAACACAAAATATAACATTATTACTTTTTCCTACTATGACACAAATGGCACAGACCGTCATTAATTTCCATTTCCTATATAATAAATTATTAACGTATTTTTACGGCCACAACTAAAATTTAAAAGTTAGAAAGATCGCTTCGTCGCACTGTCAAAGCGTTTTTAATAAATAACACATTTTCAGATGTCGTTGGACTATTCATTTTCTTGAATTTTTGGGAAGAATTTCTAAAACTCACTTTATAATAAAGATGTGTTTTTTTGGTTTTTAATACACGACAGTGCTGTAACAAAGAGAATTATTTTGATGAAACAGATACATTTTGACGTAAAGAAAAGTCAAGACAGTCTGAGTTTCATAGATTATCAATACTGCTTTCCTGTTTAGTATGAGTATACTAGATACAGAAATCTGTTTTTTTTATTGATAATTTGTTTACCCAACGCTAGATGACCCAAACTAATAATAAAATTATATTTCAGCTACTTTTTGAAAGAGGGAACTAGCAATAGTTTTATACCTACAATAGACGATCTTGTAATGATAGATATTGTATTTTTCTTCACCCAATGCAAATATTTCATCCATAATCACCTCAATATACGACGAAGTCCCAATGGATATTCCATCTCCCCGACAAAGCTTCCCGTTGCAGGCACAATCACAAGTCGGACAACGCCTGGACTCAATAGAATGAGCTGGCTAATTTTTCCCAAAGGAAACAGCAGCCAAGAAAACAAAGCACAAGCACATGAAGATCAATAAAAATCTCCAAATTGTGTTAAGATTTGTATTTATTTGGTAGCTGAAAATAAAAATTTTGAAAAATGAATGACAATTACGTGCTCTTTAAGTTTCAGGAAATACGCTGTTATAACGAAATTATTTTAAAAAAATTAACTTTGGTACCTAGTTTTTTTATTTAAACTTTTTATTTGCAAAATAAACTCTAATTCTGTCGTACACACACATAACACAGTAATAATTCATATGATTTCATTATAATTTTGAAAATCTTTAAAATTCCTTCAAGTTTTCAATTTTTATTAGTTATATGGGGCGTTTACATTTGCAATCTTATTATATTTCTACTTTGTGGGAAATTTGTATTCTCCTTGAGAACAATTTAAGGGTGATCTACAGATTATTGGGTACTTGCAGCAGTGGAGCTACTTCCGGAGTCTACATCAAGGGTTACCAAAAAGATAATGTTCTGACTGATACACAGGTAGGTACCTATATAGCTGAGTCGAGGCGTCGAGGCACTCAGTGAACTAGAAATTAAAAGTCACAAGGATCGCTGCGTCGCTTTGTCAATGCGTTTTCAATAAATAATGAATTTTCAGACGTCGTTGAACTCCTATTTTTCTTAATTTTTAAAACTCACTTTAAAATATACATGCGTTATTTTGGTTTTTTGTTCACGACAGGGCTGCAAACAAGGAGCATATTTTAATGAAAAAGATATACTATGACGTAAAGCAAAATAAAGACAGAATCGGTTTCATGGATTATCAATACTGCTTTCTTTCTTGATATGAATATTATAGATACAGAAATCTGCTTTTACTTGATACTTTGTTTACTCAACGCTAGATGACGCAGACTACTAAAAAAATAATATTTCAGCTACCCGTCGAAAGGGGACACTTACAGTAATTTTATACCTACTTTAGATGATCTCTTAATTGTGGAACAATAGAAATCTCTAAAATGTGTTCAACTTCAGGTGGTATTTGTATCTATCGGACAAATGAAAATAAATAATTAAAAAAATGAATAACAATTTCTTTTTCTTCAAGGAATAAAATTAATAAAAAAGAAATCAACTTCGGTAGTTTTTTTATGTAAGCATTTGTAATAATTATCGTAAATTAAACTGAAAATATAATTATACTATATTTTTAAAAATACTTACATTAAAATTTGCCAAAAAATAGAAGTCTTTAATTTTTCATTATGGATTTCTAAAACGGACGGTATTTGGAAGGTTTTAGCCTGGTTGTCCGTGATAGAAAACAAAAATAAGGCGGTAAAGGTAATTTTGAAAGAGAACTGCCAGATGTTATTTATTAATTAGTTTTATTTCTAAAATGAATAATCCTATTTTTACCGCTTGGTAAAAAGATATACAATTTTTACAAAGGCTGCATACCTAAATTATTTGGTCGACTACATATACATCTTGGCGATTGAAGACTCGGCCGATTTGGCATATTTATCTTTTTGCCCTATAAAAAAATGGTAAATATTTTATTATCGGTAATCACACTTGTAAACACGGCCGGTTAGCAAAGCAGCTTTTTATTTTTCCCAATTAATAATAAATATAAGTATCATAATGTCTTACTGGTCTTCAGTGTTCCAGAATAAATTTCTATAACCCTAAATGTTGCATTTTTATAAACGCCCCAGTTTTCTTATGGAATTAACGGCCCGTTTTAAAACCAGAGATGAGTTTTCTGCTAAAACTTCCTTCATCATATACATGCGGTATTTTGGTTTTTCATACGCGAGAGTACCGAAAACAAGAAGAATATTTTGTTGAGATAGACAGATTGGGACGTAAAGAAAAATAAAGCCAACCGTGTTCCATAGATTATCAATACTACTTTCCGGTTTAAAATGAATATTCTAGGTAGAGAAATCTTTTTTTTTTTACTTAATAGTTTGTCTACCCAACGCTAGATGACGCAGACTAATAATGAAATATTATTTCAGCTACCCTTCAAAAGGTGGCACTAACAATAATTTTTATGCCACAGCGTTGCCAGCTTCAGGGTTTTCCCCCTAAATTTAAAAGGAAAAAATTATTTTGGCTATTTTAGAGGGTTAAAATTTTAGGGAATATTCTTAGAAATAAAGCTTTTTCTCATAAATTGTATATTTTTTTAAATAACCTATCTCTCCTTAAAAAAATTAAAGAACTCATACTAGTAAGTAAATGAACCCTTCGAGCATATACCTTCCAAAGGCAACACCGCCGCTTGGCAATTCGCATTGCCAAGCGGCGAGAGAGAAAGAAAAATCGGGCTACTACCTTTTTCTCTTGCCTTAACATGCTAATGGGTTAATGAAAGGGGTATATACTCCGCGCTCTGCGTGCTGATTGGTCGTGTTTATAGGGTGACTCACTCGAAAAAACACAGGTGTGTGTGTGGCAACACTGGCCGTAGTAGACATGCGCAGCACGACACCACTCATAAAGAAAACGTAAATGACAAAAGTTCGTGTACATAGATCCGTGTTTTTACTTTTATTTTCTAAATATTTTAACTGAGAAATATTGATTAAGGAGTAGCTAAAGTAGCTTACAGTTTTTTACGATATCAGCAATAAGATTGAGCATAGTGCAGCGTTAAAAAGTGTCAAATATTTGGAATTTATACGAATTATCACAGGTAGGAGTGGTATGCTGAATGTTGACAATGTCATGAGTAATGGAATGTTGTTAAAGATCTGTTTAGTGATTGAAAACGTCACTGATTTTTCCGATATATTTTCTTCTCTGTAAGCAACACCTGTACATTATATCAGTAAAGTTAGTAATAAAGAAATTAATAAGTCTCTTTTATCTGGAATAATAGGGTGAATGATTTAATAGACTACAAAATTATTGAACCTTTATGTGAATCATCTTTTTCTGATTACAAATATGATTCAATTAAGCTGATTTTGTCACCAAAAGTTCTGCGTTTCTTTTGTTTATCAGAGTTAAATGTCATATTTTCTTTTGTTTTAGTCTAAGATGAGTACAATGACTACCATGATCGACCATTTCGGTTTAAAATGGGATCCAAAGAACCTAGAAATTAGAACTACATCTGTGGAAAAAACTTTGGAACCTCTAGTGCTCCAAGTCACCACTCTAGTTAATACAAATGGACCCTCCAAAAAGAAAAAGGGTAAATCTAAACGTGCCAATGCCTTAGTTCAGACTGTAGAGAAAGCCACTGAAAATTTTATAGAAAAAGGTGAACAAATTGCATATGAAAACCCGGATATCACACAAGAAATGTTGGCTGCTGTTGATGAAGTCAGAAAAACAGGTGATTATTAACAATACTATTATGAAAATTATATTTCAATATCATCTAGCCCAAAAAAAGAAGCCTGAATGTTTAAAATCTGTTGATTATTTTAATTTATATTTTAGACCAATTAGTTTATTACCAACTCTTTCTAAAATAACTGATAAAATTGTATAATGTATTTGAAATTTATTTTTTAATAACTGATTAAAATTTTCAACTTTTTTTAGTAAAGCAAATAATTTTAAACTTTTTTAAATTATAAAGCACTTATATATTAAAAATCTTGATTTCAATAATTTATTCTATAAAAAAATATCTTAATAAATACTTTTCTGTTTAAAATTGTGATGTATAATGTTGCCAATATTTTTCAATTACTTCTAAAAATACAAAAATGTAAATTTTATTATTTAATAATAACATCATTTTTCATTTAATTAGTTTAAAAAGGAATTAAAAATGTTTTTTCTTATCCTGGGAACATCAACATCTTAAATCACCATCATTTTAAATGATGGTGATTTAGTAGCTGCTGTCTTTTGTGATTTAGCTAAAGCTTTTGACTGTGTAAATCACTCAGTTCTGTTAAAGAAACTTGAGATTATGGATTTCTCATGAAGTAGAAAATTTTCTGAAACTTTATTTTGCTTTAAGATCATTGTTAGAGGGCATCTGTTTTTGGGAAATTTAAGTTTTTTAGTGTTTTTTGCAAGACTTATGTAAAGTTATGAAAATTCACACTTACCACACTTTACTGTATTTCCCCTTCTTTTGCACAAAATTGGTGAAATTGGCAATTTTGTGTAAAAAGAAGAAATATAGTAAAAGTACGGTTAGTTCGGTTAATTTTCAAGTTTGATGATAAATATCTCAGAAACAAACCTTGCCAAAAAATAACTTCAGATTCGTGATCAGCGACCCAAAAAACCCCTGCATGCAAAAAACATTAAAATCGGCCAAAGTGTAATTAACTTGATGATGAATATTTCGAGAACGAAACGTTGCCGAAAAAAATTTACTTCAAATTCGCGATTAGCGGCCCAAAAAATTATCAAAATTGGCAATTATCTGTTATAAGTATCAATAAATCTTTGTAGGGACACAAATGAGTAGGGATGCCAGGGAATTTTCAGAGGACCCTTGTTCCTCTTTGAAACGAAGCAATATGGTCCGTGCTGCACGGAACCTTCTTTCAGCCGTAACCGCTCCTAATATTGGCAGATATGGTCGACGTCCATCTGTTACTCAAATCCCTCCATGTCGTTGAAAATGACTTGGAGAAGCTCAAAATGGCTTCAAGCAATGACGAGCTGCTTAACAACATCGAAACATTTAGGCATAATGCAAACGAACTTATGAATCAAGCAGCTAAAAGACAGCAAGAACTGAAAGATCCACAGCTCAGAGATGATCTTGCAGCCGCCCGAGCAGTGCTCAAAAAACATTCCACCATGTTGCTCACAGCTTCGAAAGTTTATGTCCGTCATCCGGAACTGGCAGCAGCTAAGGCTAACAGGGATTATGTTCTGAAACAGGTCAGGTTAACCATTGGTTAGTTTATTTGGTACCTTATTTGACTTTAAATTGTTTTGTAGGTCTGCGAAGCAGTTAATACAATAAATGATGTTGCTCAAGGTAGAGCTCCGCCAGCTCTTGGGCCTTATGATGGACCAGGAGAGCTAGCTGCAGCTTTAGATGATTTTGATGAACATATTGTCATTGAACCTCTAGCATATAATGAGGTAATTAAGTTTAGAAATTATACAGGGTGTATCAAAAATTCTTATTAATTTATATTTGTTTTTTAGGTTCACACTAGGCCATCATTAGAGGAACGCCTGGAAAGTATAATTAGTGGAGCAGCACTCATGGCAGATTCGAGTTGCACTCGTGATGATCGCCGTGAACGTATTGTTGCTGAGTGCAATGCTGTGCGTCAGGCGCTACAGGATCTTCTATCTGAGTACATGTCTAATGTGAGTATTGTGGGTTGGGTATTTTTGTTAATTTAGTATGGTTTAGAACTAGGATTGCCACCTAAAACTTAATTTTGCTTTTAGTAGATTGTGGATTGCTCAGATTTGTTAATTATTGGTTTCCAGTGACTTTTGTAAAGTCCTGATTCCTCGATCCGGATTAGTTGTGTTTTTTTTGTAATTTTTTTTGGACAAGTTGGTTAATAATATAAATTAATAAACCTGGTGGCAATCTTACTTAGTAATTATAAAAATTGTGGTGTAGAACAGCTTTCATAATAAGTATAAAGTCTCAGATTATCCATATTTAACAGTAATAATAAAGTATACAAATTAAGAGTTTGTTTTGCCTCTGTAGCAGTTGGAGGTACTGCGTGGAATCACCGGTCGGGTAAATATTCACTATTTCTTGCTGTTTTGATGTTAATTGTTAGGTACTCATCTTTCCTGGTCCATTTTCAGCGCGCCGGAATGTCCGTAGAGTTTGTGAACTATTTTGCCAAGCATTTTGAATGATTGTTAAGTGTTTACCACATTGGCAATTGCTACCAACTCATACTCGACTACCTTCTTTTTCACTTTTGTCTCTCCTTTCTCTCTTATTCTGTCTGTTTCTATTTAATGTTCCGTCTTTACTGATCACGTTTTTTATTGAATATTTTTTTTTAAGATGGGTAACAAGGACAAAACGGAAAGTTTAGGCAAGGCAATAGATAATATGAAGGGAAAAACTAAAGACTTAAGAAGGCAGCTAAGAAAAGCCGTTGTGGATCACATTTCCGACAGGTGAGCATTGAAGTTTGTGTCTTTGATTTAAGCAAAATATGCCAACCGTCGTTTTCTGCTTTAGCTTTATGGAAACTAGTATCCCACTGTTGATTTTGATCAAGGCAGCGCAGAATGGCGACGAAAAGCAAGTAGAGGAATATGCAGCTGTATTTACTGAGCATTCCAACAAGCTTGTCGAGGTAGCCAATCTTGTATGTAGCATGTCGAGCCATGAAGATGGCGTCAAGATGGTGAGGTATGCTGCAGCCCAGATTGACTCTCTCTGCCCTGAGGTTATAAATGCTGCACGCATTTTAGCTGCAAGGCCGAGAAGTAAGGTTGCACAGGAAAATATGGATGCGTTCAGACATACTTGGGAGAACCAGGTAAGAAAAATAATTTCTACAGCCTTTTGGCACATTACTACCAGAAATAATTTTAGTTTTATATATCTCTGTGCTAAATAAATAAATTTCTAGGTGCGGATTTTGACTGAGGCTATAGATGACATAACCACAGTCGACGACTTCTTGGCCGTTTCGGAAAATCACATTTTAGAAGATGTTAATAAATGCGTATTAGCTTTGCAAGAAAACGAAGCTGATACTCTGGAACGTACAGCAGCTGCTATTCGCGGACGTACCGGTCGCATTGGCGTTGTCGTGGCAGCTGAAATGGACAACTACGAACCTTGCATATACACCAAGAGAGTTCTGGAAGCTGTTAAGGTAAGTTTATACAGGGTGTTACAGAATGTTGTGAAAAATAGGTGATCTACATGTAAAAGTCAATAAATATGATCGATATGCTTGTTTTAGAACGGGGTAGTTTTCTTAAGTTTCATTTCAAACCTGAATATTACAAATGTATTAGCAATTCAGTAAATTCAAGGACTAATAGTCACGGTAAGTTTTATTTTGGAAATACACGTTTTCCAAAATTAGTATTGATCTTAGAGTTTAATCTCTTAGTACCTCTTGAGTTGTCGTCCGACTACCGTTTCAAAATAAAATTAATTATTAATCATCCGAATGTTCCCCGAGACTCAAATATTCAAGGGAGAAGAAATATTAATGATTACATAAAGGAGGAAGCATTTATAATTTTAGTTTTAATAAATTTCTCTGAACATAAATAAATAAATTTCTAGGTGCAGGATTTTGACTGAGGCAATAGAATGACATAACCACAGTGAGCTGACTTCTTGTTATAAGACTTTAATCGGAAAATCCAAATACTTTAAGATTTAATAAACTGGCTTTAGCTTTACAATTTTGAAAACAAGTGTACTACTTTTTGGAACATAAGCAGCTGCTATTCGCGTGATCTACCGGTCGCATTGGTTTGTGGCAGTGAAATGGACATATTTCAACCTTGCTATACACCAAAGAGTATCTGGAAGCTTGTTAGGTAGGTAAACTTAAAATAAAAGATTTTTTAATGGCAAGAAATCCATAAAAATAGCAAGTTTAAAGGTTTTTTTTTGGTACTTGCCATTCCAATTTTTTACCAATTGATTGTGGATGTAAATAAAGATACTTGGACTTATTATAAATATAATAAAATGACCCAAATTGAAATTTTAAATTTTGAGCTATTCTGTCTGTTTCTTTAGAGGGATATGTATAAAAGTTGGGCTCCAAAATGTTTTTTTATTAGGTTTTAAATGACCAAGTAATGCCGAAGTTCACCCAGAGAGTCCAGGTAGCTGTTCAAGCGATTTTGAATGGCCAACAGGGCCAGCCTTCGAAAGAACTGGATGAAAATGAATTCATTGACGCTTCTCGACTTGTATACGACGGGGTACGTGAGATTCGTCGGGCTGTTCTGATGAACAGAGCCGACGAGGACTTAGATCCAGAGGACGTTGAACTGGACGAAAATTATACTTTGGAAACCAAGAGTAAATGTAAGAAAATAACATTTCTTATAAATGTTTCCAAAAAAGCAAAAAAATAAGTTAAAGTTTTTGAGTAATAGCTAATTTTGTTATTTAAAAAGTATTTAAATACTAAAATATATTAACAATGTTTGAAATAGCACATGAACGCCCTGCATTTTTTACATTTTATTGCTTCATTATATAGTGATCACCAAAACTTTGACACATTAATTTTTTTTTTTAAACTATTAAAATATCAAAAAATGAGGCTAGGTGGCTTGATATCTAAAAAATTATTTGAAAAACCTGTTTAGTAATTTCGAGTCGATGTGTAAATTAACCAGAACTAAGCTCTTTTTGATATCTTAATTTAATTTTATACAGGGTGTAAAAAGTTAATTGTTTTCGAAATACGGCTTTTTAAAGTTTAAAAAATTTGGCAACCGCCCGCTTCATCATATCGAGTCAAACGTGGAACGTTTTTTGCGAGGTTTTCCATATTTACACTGTTTTTTAAAGATGTTCATTTACATAAAGGTGTACTTACCACCAAATTAAGCTGAATATCCATTTTAAGAACACTAATTATTATGTTTTAAAACAGCACTTTTTTATTTTGCTTGAAGAATAAGGATTTCTCGGTTGCACACATCCCGTTTTCAAAACTCTTTGGTACACCTGCACTATGGTTGTCCTAAATGGATGTAGCGCCTGAAAAACTTTAACGGTAAATTTAAGCTACTAGATTAGCATTTTGGTTTGCCTTGCCGTAAATTAATAACATTTAAAACATAGTTTATTTTATTAGCAAATAAATCTACTGATAAGACGAGAGTTTCCAATTGTTAATCTTCTCAGAAATAATTGCTTTCAAAGTTTGTAACTTTGATATTGTTTAGACAAAAATCTGTCAAGTTTTGACTTGTTTTGAACTCCACTATCGCCCATTAAAATTGTGAGCATCATACTTTTTACACCCTGTATAAAGGCGATTGCCGAAAAAATATTTGATAGTTTCAAAAGTAACATTTTTTTCATGTGTCCAACTTTTTGGCGCTCACTGTATATATATTTTTTTTTAGCGAGTGCTCATACAGGTGAACATGGAGTAGACGAATACCCAGAGATCAGTGGTATAACAACAGCGCGCGAAGCCATGGGTAAAATGCCCGAGGAAGATAAGCAAAAGATTCTCCAGCAAGTCGAATACTTTAAGAGCGAGAAACTTAAGTTCGATAGGGAAGTTGCCAAATGGGACGATACTGGCAACGACATTATCGTGTTAGCTAAACATATGTGCGTTATCATGATGGAAATGACCGATTTCACTAGAGGCCGGGGCCCGTTGAAGACGACCATGGATGTGATCAACGCGGCGAAGAAGATTTCGGAGGCTGGTACGAAGTTAGACAAGCTTACCCGTCAAATCGCGAGCAGTGCCCCGAAAGTTCGACGAAGAAGGATTTGTTGGCTTACTTGCAACGTATCGCCTTGTATTGTCATCAGATGAATATCACTTCAAAAGTTAAAGCTGACGTACAGAATATTAGTGGGGAATTGATTGTTTCCGGGCTGGATAGTGCGACATCTTTGATTCAAGCTGCCAAAAATTTGATGAATGCTGTAGTTTTGACTGTCAAAGCCTCGTATGTTGCTTCTACCAAATATCCACGACAGGCTACTGTTGCGGTAAGTTTTTTGTGATTTAGCTAAAGCATTTGACTGTGCAAATCGTTATATTCTGTTGAAAAAAGCAAGAAATTCATGGATTTTGTGGTGTCTTTTTAAATTGGTTCAAGTCATATCTTTCAGGAAGATCACAAATTGTATGTTTAAATAGTTATTATGGGGAAGTACTATCCCATGAATTAGAAAATTTTCCATTTTGAAATTAATTTATTTTGCTTTAGGGGGATATTTTAGTCTAGAGCCATGAATTTCAAGCGTTTTTTTTTAACTCATAAAAGAAAAAAATAGAATATTATTGCATGTTTATTTGTATTTCAAAAATACAAAAATAAAATTTAAAAGTTAAAAAAAATACAAACTCAAAAAGTTGTCGGCTGGTAAAGTGGGGGTCCAAAAAAAAGGGGTGTCCTGGCGTGCGGGATTCCAACCCTTCTGGTTATTTGAAACAAAAAAATCAAACAGATTCTTAATTAGTGAAGATGTCGCTATTTTCTCAAGCTCGAAGAAGTCATAAAATGGCGGCTATTTGAACAAAAAAATTACGTTTTTTAGCAGTTCCTAATTTTCTAAAAATTGTAAAAATCAAAATTTTTACTTAAATCTGCTTGGTAATATAGAGGAATACATAGAGAAGCTTCGCCAGCTTGAAAAAAGGAGTTTCGAGAAAAACGCGTTTAAAGTTTTAGGTAGTCTAACAGATCGAACAGTACATATTACTTAAATTTTTTTAATCAGCGATTCCGGCTGCTTATATCGGGCCTTCTTTATCTCAAATTGAATATTTTCTTCTTTCTCTTTCTTGTCGAAAGACGAGCACTTCTTTCTTTTTTTTGAAGCACTTAAATCTTATTTTTTTTTTTTTCATTTCAGTCACCAATTGTCGTATGGAAGATGAAAGCGCCGGAAAAGAAACCACTGGTCCGACCAGAGAAGCCGGAAGAAGTACGTGCCAAAGTCCGCAAAGGATCGCAGAAGAAGGTTCAGAATCCCATTCATGCGCTCTCCGAATTTCAGAGTCCTACAGAATCGGTGTAATTTAAAAAAATATATCAAGATTCGGTAATTACTATATTCTGTGTTATTTTTCGGTTTTTCGGTGATATAACTTAGGATTCCTTTTCTTCTATAGTATTATTTTTTCTGTGTTGTGTTTTTTCGTTGTGTCATTTTTCCGATGATATAGGTTGTATTGGTATTATGCATATCAGCAGTCTGTGGAAATAGTTCTCTCTTAAAACTTTCACTCTTTAGTCAGTGTCCCTAAAACTTGATAGAAAGATGGATTCAATTTTGGCATTAATAGTTTTTTTGAAAAAAAGGTCAACGTGGCTGCCAGCCCTTTCAATAACAAGATTAGTGAGGAAATTCGTGACGATATTAGCGATGGAAATCCATGTGTGGCTCAACTGCAATTATTTTAACATGTAAAAGTATGAATCATTTGAATCATAAGTCTTTGGCCGCTCTCACACCTAAGCATACATAGACATAGCGCGCATGCGTTTGGGACGAGCCAAATTTTGTCGGTCTCGTCAGTCGCGGCAAAGATTTTCGTTGTTCGAGGTGGCTTGTGTGCAGCGCGAGTCAATTAGCACGTTTGCGGATAGACGGCTTTTTTATTATTTGGTCAATAATAATCAAGTAAAACAATCACTCTAAAGTTTTTTGTTAGAATGACCCATACTATACTTTTGCTTGTTAAAATATTTGTATTTAATGGTCCTTATAATGTAAAATTATATGCTCACGATTTTAATTGGATATATGGACCTCATATAAATAAAGCCAAGAACTACATGGCTCAATATATATATTTTTTTAATATGGCTTCAAAGTTTAAAATTTGCAACACCGCCCCTTTATCGGGAGCCGAAGCCGAACGTTTTGCAGTTTTGCATATTTACACTTTTTTTAAAGATGTTTATTATGCATAAAATAAAATAGATGTGTATTACTTCCTGCAATTTATTTTGGTATATTAAATTAATAAAAATAAATTATTGTTTGGTTTTTATTTCTAATTAAAAAATATATACATATATAAACACAAAATTAGGTATTTTAAGAATTACAAATTATTATGTTTTAAAACCACACTTTAATTATTTAGTCTTGAAGAATAGATTTCATGGTTGCACTCATCCTTTTTAAAACTCTTTGGTACACTTTTGCATATCGGTTGTCAGTTATTCCAATTCCTATTAACAAAATCGCATATTTACACTGGATTTGATGGCTTCTGGGTAGAACTTGTTAATTGTTTTATTAGTTTTAACTAAGGAAAAATTATTTATATATTTTTTTATTTGTTGATAAAAACATTTAAAATTTAGTTTATTTTATTAGCAAATTAATCTACTGATAAGCAATTAAGACCAAAGGTTCCAATTGTTAAGCTGTTCAAAAAATTTGCTTGCAAGTTTGTAACCTTGATATCGTTTAGACAAAAATCTGTCAAGTTTTGACACATATGTCATTTGAAGTTTTTGACTTATTTTGAGCTCCACTATCGCCCATTAAAATCTTGAGCATTAACACCCTGTAAATGTTTTTCCTAATCTTGTATTTGATTTTATCTAATCACCAATTAAAAAGTAGTGGAGACCTTTTGACTAATTTTCTAAATTTTGCCATCGCCATCTCTTTTGTTACTTAAAAGTAATCCACAGACTGTACAGACAACACAACAAAATACCTATTTTTTTGAAGGCACATTTTTCGCAATCTACGATCTTTAAAAGGTCAGGAAACGAAAAAAAAAATCCGTGAGAAAGTAAAAGCTTGTCACAATTGCTTTTCTATTTAAGATCGATTGAATTCCACCCACTTAAAAAAGATATTCCATATTTTTTTTTGTAAGGTTTATTTTGTTAATAAAATATATCTTTATTATTTATGTTTTGGTATTTAGCTCAGAACTATCAAGTCCAAAAATGAGTGTATAGACCTTTGTTGGACTCCCCTTAGTATTTTACATATTTGATGCATTTATTAATGATTAGGATGTAACTTTTATAATAATTTTATTCCTGAACTATGCTACAGCAAAGCTTAGTTATTTTTTATTAAATAATTATTTTATACAGTATTGTATTATTTACACCAAATAAAAACATATTTAAGTAAAACTTTTATTTTTCCTTTTTCTTATCTGAGTTGGCATCATACCTTTTGTGTAATTTGATCTTGCTAGAAATATATCATTCTTGGATAAGGTATTTTAGTATAATGCAGAATATTTATTCTTTAAACAGCTTGCATCGGATTGAAAACGTAAGAAAGAAAAATCACTATAACACTTCTCTCTCCTCCAACGTGCTATTGAGTAGTGGGAGATATTTCCCGCTCTGCGTGCTATATAAGTTATCATATAAACATATATAATATAAACGTACAAGTATTTATCCTTGGTGACAGATGTGGTATATACAAACTAAACTTTACATTAAACGGTATTAGAAGATAGCAATAAAACCTAAAACCTAAGCCTATAAAATACGCACATATACACACAAACACTGAATCTTATTAATTTAGGTGAAGATAAGGTGTACAATACACTCAAATTTCACTTACACTATCTACCAGTTAATATTACATCGCAGTGATAACTTGTCTGACTTAAACTGCGGCTTGGAGAAACCATGACCTTAGATCTAGGAATCACACAATCGGAAGGATTTGTTGAAAAAATAAAATAAAATATCATCAGATTTACTATTACAAAAACCCGTGCATGTGATGGGGTGGTTACTTTGTGTTTCTGTATTTAATTATGTGTGATGTTTTTTAAAGTTTTTAATTTATAATATGAAGTTCTCTGGTGTGGCATTAGTCATTTCCATTAACATGTTAGGGTAAGTTTTAATATGTTAGTCTTTATCTCATGTAACCAAGGTTTTTTTAATATTGCAGCCTTGAAAAGGAAATAAATTTTCCGAAAGTCGGACTGCTAAAAAGTGTTTAATTTTTAAAGGCATAAGCCCGAACCCTAAAAACCCTTCCCAGTTGTTTATTCAATTATCGGTCAAGATTTTATATTTTTTTTTCTATTTATATATATATATATATATATATATATATATATATATATATATATATATATATATATATATATATATATATATATATATATATATATATATATATATATATATATATATATATATATATATATATATATATATATATATTTTTTTTTCGCTCCAAGAAGCGAAAAATTTATAGAGCAATGATTTAAATGTTTTTATTGTCTTCAACAAAGACTGAGGTCGGAAAATTTTTTGTTAATTTAGTTTTCCTAAAGTAAGCTTTTGCCTTCATTTATGAATTATACCTGCCGACAACAATAAAAATGCGGATCAGTAGGTATTAAAGGACAGAACATTAGGGACGGACTCTAATAATATAAAGATTTATAATTTATTGTTTATTTAGTTTGGTATAATCTTAAAATTACATTTTTTATCTAAATCTAATTCTGTTTCACTATCAGAGGCATCATTGAGATTAATTACAATAGGATTCATGTTGTTTTGTATAGAAATGTAAGAGTCCTCAATTTTTTTAATGTGCTGTACTGAATTTTTCTTTTGTCTATTTTGAGGTATTTAAATCCCATTTTACAAACTCTGTGGAGGGTGGCATGGCTAATATTTATATTGGTTTCGTCTTCGTCTAGCTTCTTTTTCAGTTTATCCAAAGTAGGAACAACTCCGCTTTTTTAAAGACAATATATTTTCCTTCTTATTAGGTTCTGATCACTATTGTCTATACGATGAGATTGAAAATCACTACGTTTTTTTCTTTTGTTCAATTCTTTACTAATAATAATATCCCTTATCAATTATATTGGAGTTTTTGTAAGTAGACAGGTTTCTTTTAAAGCTTCTTGTTTAATTAGTCCTCTACTGATTAAAGTTTCATACACATTTTGCACAACCTGTTTTGCATCTAATGACAAATGATTTCGACGCGACATAGTTATATTCTCGTAAACCAACTTTTTCGAAACGCACAGTAAAAACGGTTATTCAACACTGCCATTAAAATAGCCGAAATATTTATATACCTAATGGTCAATACTCAAGAAATACCTGGCCCACCACTGCCATTATAAAATAATGGGTTTACCACATAGCAATAGGTAATAAAATCGTTAAAAGTTTTTTTAAGGTATAGTCCGTCAAAAGCCATAGCGATATACTTTAAGAGAGACTATAACAATAGCTGTATTTGTTAAAAAATGAAATTTTTAATTAATATTAAATGCTTAAAAAACATATTTTCTGTGGCGTACTCGCTTTTGGGGGCGATGCGCGCATGCCTTAGAGGTCGCGCGAAGCCCTATTTTTAGTGTTTAGTTAAAATTATGAATAATGGAGATACAACTCGGAGGAGTTAGGACTTTTTTATTGAAAATTTCCTCCTCCTTAAGGATCTTTCTCTTAAATTTCTTAGTTTTACTAACAAAAAACAAATTTTTAGCTTAATTTGTTAATAACGTTTGCTATTTTTTGCTTGCAGAAAAATCCTTCAAATACATTTTTCTAGTCATCATTTCGAATCCAATAAGCTGTCGCTTATATTTTTAGAAGCTTCATCTCGGATTAAGAGTGCATTTACGCTACACCTTAGGGGTCGGGCGAAAAGACGCGGAGACGGTGGGCGGAGACTAACAAACTACCACATTTTTTGTATAGCCGCATTAAAAATATTATATTTTATTTAGGTTCTTCCAAATTCGATGTATCGATGCGATGTTGTTTCCGATTGCAAGCCTACAGGAGATAACGTTTTTCGGTAACTATTTTTCACTTAAATGACATAAATTATACACCATTTTAAAGGTAAGGAAATAATCCATGCCTCTGCTGTAACAGATTTTTGAAATATGAGTCGAGTTAAGAGAAAATAGTATCTAAACATAACCGATTTTAGGGTGACTTTTACTCAAGGAAATATTAAAAACTAAATCCAAATTTAAAAAACTATTACAGCAGAAACCTAGATTTAAGTGTTGGCTTTTATATAGTTTTTGAAAATTATCGATAACTTATACCGTTTTTGAGAAAAACATTATGCCCCGAACCCCAAATTGGATCCAATTTTCGCGACTCTTAAAACGTTTTTGAACATTTTGATTAGACTGAGCTTCCGGAATCTATCAAAAATAAATAAAATGGGATAAAATAAAGCAACAAAAATTATGTAATATCTTTTTCTTTTATTTGACATAGTAAATTCATGTTTATAGCACAGCTGCTGAAAAGAACGACACCAATGAATTGTAAAGAACCAAAATGGGTAGACATATTAAAATATAATTAATACCTTAACGGTTTAAGACACTAAATCATTCCATCAACAACCAATTATTAGACTACCTAAGAAGGCCTCATATCACACGGTAGATTTTTCCTACCTATGGGATTTATATTGATATGTTCATATTGTCATTCATATATTAAAGCTAAAATCTATGAGTCTTGTACACTATGCCAGGTTGAATACAGTGATGTAACAAATCGAGTCGAACATTAGTGTTCAGTAAATGGCAAAAATTCAAGCAAATATTTGATTTTTAGTGCCTCTAATAGAGATCATCATTCATATACAATCAATTACGATATGAGGTTGGTAAGAGAGAAGTTGCCTATTTTAAACATTTTTTAAAATAGTCTGACCATTTTACATTTTCCCAAAAAAAAGACATTTTCATAAATAACCCAACATGTTTCTTTAACATCACAATTTCTTTAAAATAGATGCTTCTACATCTGAAATATATGCATAATAAATTTTTACGTGAAAAAATTTCAACTGGCCATGGTTTTTAGAAAAAAAAAAAAAACTTGGCAAATTTTGGGATTTAAATAAATTCTTGAAAAAAATACAACTAGAAAATTCAACTTTTTTACAAGTTCCAAAATAAAAATTTTCATTACAATTAACTCAATGAGGTCAAGTAGCATCTGGTATATTTTTGGCGTGGGTGCCACATTGAACTTTTTAGATAAAAAAATTGAAAATCCTAGAGACGCCACTGGTGTCTATGGCTTTAAAAAAATTCAACTTCTATCTCATTTTACCAACTGTATTAGTGTATAAGCAGTAGTGACACATCTGCGACATACCATATAAACTTAGGGGTACAATGCTCTCACTGGTTTATAATTTTCTTTAAAATTAAAAAAATATTAAATATGTAAAAATCTAACTCTATCATTACAAGACGTTAAAAAGACGATTTATGTCCCGAAAATTTGCGGGATTACCTGTACTGTAGGTCTCCCAGGCAAGACTTGTTTTCCTTTATGTTTTTGGGGTCGCTAAATCTAAATCCATTGTCTATTTCTCGTGCAAATTGGCGACACACCCATCAATTAGCATAAAACACCCCTTAAAGGTGCTATTTTTGCCAATATTTTAACGTTAAGTCTAAAATTATTTGCCAAGTAATGTAACATACGATTATTTTAAATAATTATATATATATATATATATATATATATATATATATATATATATATATATATATATATATATATATATATATATATATATATATATATATATATATATATATATATATATATATATATATATATATATATATATAATAATAGTGATTTTAAAAATTGGGTTCCGTTACATGCCGAACTTACATTCATTTATTGTGGCAAATACGGTCCTGTCTTAAGTAAGTTGTCACCTCAAAAGAAATCTTTCGGCGGCTGTGGTGCTTGGGCACGTTAAACGTGATTTTTCCGCAACATTTTCCACACTTTTTTTACTTAAACCGACCTGACTTGCTGACTTCCAACTATACGAGTACTTGGGTCCAGAATAAGCCCGCAAAGGAAACCGTCTCTCGAAGCAACTTTTGCAGATTAACAACACTTTCCATAAATTAATAAGAAACAAATCCACGTATTTATTGTTTTTAGACTGTGCCATTTTCGCGATTTAACAATGATTTAAAATTAAAATTTATTCTCGCTTTGTTAAGGTAAGGCAATACGACTGACTCACGGCGTGATAAACGACACAAAAAACAAGCGTAAATAAGAAATAAACTATCTGTTTTTTCTCAGACTCGCACTAGTCACACTTTTAAATAAACTTATGTAGCTTTGTTATTTTTAGGTTTTTGAAAAAAATGTTATTTAAAAAAGTTGCCTATTTTAACGAGTTTAATTAATTTAATTTAATTTTTTGATTTCGTGCCACCGATGAAAAATTGTCAAATAAAAAAAAGATTTTTACCCCCTCAGGGATAAATTTTACGTCTTTTGAGTTAAAATATTGCAAAAACAGCCCTTTCATTTTCAGGGTGTTTTGCACGAATTTAAGGGTGTTTTACCAATTTGCACAGAAAAAAGACATCGGATTTGTGTTCAGCGACCCCAAATACATAAAGAAATCCCGCAAATTGTCGGGACTACTTAGAATAAAAGCTGAAAACAGAGGATTATCCAAAATCAAATATCTGCTTCCAAATAATAGGGGTATTATTAAAGCTTCATGAGTAAAAACAAATATATAATCGCTTAGTGTATATAAAAAAAATGTTAAAATTCTATTGCAAAAGTATTTTGTGATGCGTGACTATAAGTTATATAAAATTAGCACTAAGTTAGGTGTAATAAAAATCTTATCTATTTGAGAGAAAACAAGCGTTAATTATTCATATAACCTGTACATTATGTTTTACACAATAAAAAAAAACCTCATATGGTTTATATTACAACAAAATAAGATTATAACGTATAAAGCTTCTGTCTAAACATGTATTTCATTGTTTTTTTTACAAAAATAAATTAATAAATATAGGGATTTACATTATTAATGTTCCAAACATCTTTTTTTAAGTCGATGCGCTTTGTAACAGCACAAAGGGTATAAATATCTAGTCATGCTTAATTTTGTTCCTAGAAGACATCCGGGTTGCCTAAATAACTTCTGTAAGGTTGTTGCACATGCGCGTTACCATACTTTCTGACAAATAGCGTATGTTTACATTTCGAACTAAACTTTGTTGTTATAACATCAGTGGCAGCTGGTCCATAAGGAAGAAAGGGCTGTAGCCTCCCGAAATAAAATGTAAATAACCAAAAAACGATATTTTGTATTAAATTAATCAAATCAAAAAATTGTTAAAAATCTTAATTTCAACGTTGCAAACTGTCTGACACCCACTACAAGTCGCTTGATTTCACGCCAAATATTTTTTACCGATGTTTACGTGGCGAGAATTATTTTCGCCCTGACCGTCCGCCTGAACCTGAAACCGCTGCGTCGTATTCCCCCACCGGAGAGCTATTTTATACGGGATTTAATACGCGAGAGGGCGATATATTTTTCCGCCTTCGGCCAGTACGATTTGATTCGTTGTACCGGGTGTCCAAATAAGAAAGGACGCCGGCTGTATCTCAGAAAATAGTTATCGCACAGCGTTGGGGAAAAATATTTTTGGTAAAAGTGCTCAAGAAAAATAGCTGAAAATTATTTTCAAGTTTCTGAAATCTCGGTTACGGGGCGTAACTGCAACTTTGAATCTAAAAAAGTGATGTTTCTGTGAATTTTGCGTCTGTGTCTGTGTCTCAAAAACTATAAAAGCTACAAGAAATTTTATAAAACATAAATTGTGTACCTTTACAAAACCTCTAATTTAAGTTTAATAATCTTTTTATCTAAATGCAGTTTTTTACGAGTTATAATCAAAAAAGCGAATTCTAGGTGTATACCTTGAAAAAATCCTAAAAATTCGATTTTTTGATTATAACTCGTAAAGTATTGCATTTAGACGAAAATATTTTATAATCTAAATTAAAGGTTTTGTAAAAATACCTAATTTATGTCATATAATATTTCTTGTAGCTTTTATAGTTTTTGAGATATTGACGTATACAATTTTCTTAGGCCTAAACTTTAGGTAAGGAAAAAGATATCAAGATGCGGTTTTCGCGAGTTTGTTAAGGCATTATTTAGCTACTTTTTTTTAAATATACCAATGCATTTAATTTTTTTGAGAAAATTAACCATTTCTGTCAGAATTTCGAAAAAAGCCATCTAGCGGCGACATGTGGAAATAACAAAACTTTAAATATTATAAAATTTATAGCCTAAGAAAAGCTCTTCTCAACTAGCCTAAGCTTGTTAAAATCGGCTTAGCCGTTTCGAAGATACAGGGTGTGTTTTACGGAAACCTTTGAATACCCCCCACCACTTTATTTTTAGAGATACAGCAAAAATTGTCAAACAAAAAAGGTTCAGATTATCTTCGACTTTAAAGATCAGGTATTTTTTTGTTAGGTTAATATAGCAAAATTCACAGAAACATCACTGTTTTAGATTCAAGATTGCAGTTCCCCCTAGCGGCCATTTCAGAAACTTGAAAATAACTTCCAGCTATTTCTCTTGACCACTTTTTATAAAAATACTTTTCCCCAACGCTGTGCGATAAACATTTTTTGAGATACAGCCGGCGTCCTTTCTTACTTGGACACCCGGTACATGAAAAATCGCTTGGTAGACCTATTTCAAATCAGAAGCTTACTCAGGCTAATAAATCTACGAAAGGCAGTTGTTATAGAAGGCATTTTAAGAAAGACGTTTACAAGAAAATTAAATGAATAAGCAGCTGCAACACATTAAACGCCTTTAAATAAAAAAAAAACAAACAGAAAAATGTATTGTCCGATGATCCTTCCCCCAATACTAAGGCAAGAGCCGCCACTAAATGCCACACACCAAAATCACATTTTTTTTTGTCTTTTAAACACAACAATCAGTATTTAATAAACTAGAAAATTTTAAAGGCAGCATCAATGTCATTTTTAAGCGATAAAACATTACAGAAGATATATTAAGGAGGAACTAATATGCAGAAAAATTCCTCGCGCATCAAATTTTGTTTGTGTGTGTTTGCTTTGAAAATACAAAAACTAATGCCTCCCATCATCCCTTGTTGATTTGCGCTTCATATAATATAATAAATAGGAGCAAATTTAGTGTATGACTAAATACCAGAAAAATCTTAAAACTACTGTTAAAAAGCATCTTAAAACTATATAGCTCTTTAAATTAGGAAAAAACTACGCAACATATCACATTAGATATTTTTTTTTATATATAAAAACTTCCAAACATATAAAATGAGCACCTACACAGCCAATGGCACAAATGCACGTAAATCTCACAGCCGAACTTTCGAAAATTTCAAATACTGACTTTACAAAAACCTACTCTCTATTTTAAAGATGTATTTGCTTTAAAGGTCCATGTAGGTGCTTTTTCGCGAAAACACTTCATCCGTTTGATATATATACATCTAAATACACATTTTTACAAAGTTAGTCTGTTCAACAGTTACATTATTCTCTTTTAAAGAGACATAGTTGCGTCAAAATAGCAACTTTTATTTTACAAATATTTACACGAAGGATAAATAGGGCCACGTTTAACATTCTGGACAAAAGAATATTATTGCTGACTCTTACAATAGATTGACAATATAAGCAAGACATTTTCTAAGTAACAATTGTACCCAAGAGTAATAATAATTCGTCACAGCGGCAACACTGTTACATGCAAACTTCCATAAAAGAATCTTCTTGACAAAATGATGACCGTAAATACTTCAAAATGGTTCAACGGATCACATCGTTGCAAAAAACGTATAGAGAAAATAAACTAAGTTTTAACTGTTCCAATCTATAAAAAAAATAGTTTTTTCCCCAGTTAAAAATTTAAAAATTAATTGGCAACAGCGCCACCCAAAAGCCTCGTGTAGTCGTGCACTGTGCGTACTGGTAGTGATATTTTTGTCCGTTGTAGATCAAAATGTTTTTAAATCGGGAAAATATGCCGGTATGTTATTAATTTACGGCAAGGCAAACCAAAATGCTAATCTAGCAGCTCAAATTTACCCTGAAAGATTTCCACCACGGCTACATTCATTTAGGACAACCATAGTGCAGGCGTTCCAAAGAGTTTTGAAAACGGGATGTGTGCAACCAAGAAATCTTATTCTTCAGCTGTTTTAAAACATAATAATTTGTGTTCTTAAAATGGATATTTAGTTTAATGTTGTGGTAAGTACAATTATTTTTTAATTACAAATAAAAACCCCAAATAAATTAGAAGAAAAAAACGTGTTTTTCCGTGTAAATAAGCATCTTTTAAAAGAAGGTGTAAATATGTAAAACCTCGCAAAAAACGTTCCACGTTCGACTCGATGTGATGAAGCTGGCGCGGTGTTGCCAGATTTTTAAATGTTTGAAAAGCTATATTTCAAAAACTATTAACTTTTGACCCAATGTTTTTGGCATTTGTGTCTGCAACAATTGGATTTTTTATTATTGTGATGTGATGTGATGAAATGTCCAAAAGTAAGGTTGGGAGTTAGAATAAAGAAAAAAATTATTTAAAAAAACTGTTAAGAATCTAGTTTTAAATCTTATTTTCTGTACCTGAACTAAACTGCGATGCTCTCTTGACCGCTCTACTTGTGACTATAAATCTACGCAAGTTTCAATGTCTTAATTATATTATCAGTCTTAAATCACACACACTAAAATATGCGAATTAAGTAACAACAGTCATAAAAACTAACTCATCTTACAAGTATTTACAATAGAAAAACCGGTTTCAATTTATCGCTTAGCAAATTACTTTGTTCGGAATTGAAATGGAAGAAAAATCTAGTTAAGGAATTTTCGACATCGCCTTGCACCACAAGTACAAGGGATCTTGTCTTCTTCAAAGGGAAACTTATAATCGTAAGTTAGTTCTTCGCCGCTCAGGATTCTTCTTAGGGCGAAAAATTATGATGTGCTTATGCCCCATAATCTCTACCACCTTGGAGTAGCAATTTGGCTGTAATTTTTAAAAATGATAATAATAATAATCATAATAATAATAAATATCAAGGTAGTTGTATCGCATCAGTCGTATTAAAAAGTTTTCTTTAAAAATAACTCTACAGCTCATATAGTTATATGGCTGAATTTTTTCAGAAATTTTGCCCCAAAATTTTTCTATTCAGCCATTTTTCCAGAGGTCCAAAAATATATCCAAAATTCTAAAAAATATTATCCGTATTCCTTGAACGATTCTTAACAATTTTTATCGAATCAATTTTTTTCTACACGTTTTATGAGTCCGTCCCACTGCGTCGGTACTCTTATTACTATTTCTAGCCAATCCCGTACGACTAACTGTTTTTTTGTAAAATCTGGCAACTGTGCTTTTCAAAAACAATCAGTAAAGTCTGACGCATGCGCGCTGTATACTTTATTAGCGGGTTAAATACACGCGTTGTTGCCAGATTTTTTTTTGCGCCAATCGATGCCGAATTATTTAAATAATAATCGGTACAAATTTTAAAAAAATCCTTAAAAAGTGCCTCGTGATACAACTACCTTAAAATAAAACATGGATTTGACAGATAAAGTTGAAAATAAACCAAACTCAGGCAAGATTTGAAAACATAAACACATTCTGTTAATATTTTACTTACATCACAGGAATGGTTTATAAATCTAGCTGCGTTGCCTTTCATGGTGGCGTCAACAACGAAATTGTCATCTACTCTGAACATGTAACATCCGATGCCTTTGGAATTGTAGAACTTCTCTCTTTTGTCTGTTAAAATCGATCGTATAACCTAACAAAAACGGTTAACCATAAATAATAGTGTATTTTTATGCCTAAATGACATTTAGAAAAACTGACCTTTTAAAAATATATAACATGTCTTTGTTTGCATAAGCATAATGAGTATACATTTATTTAATTTATAGTAAATATAAAAAGGCAATGTACCCCTTCAAACCAGTTTCACAACAGATCTGAACCAGCGATTTTAAAATTTTTTATGACCAAACTTAGTGTCTGTGGGCACCTTTACTCACCTCTCCAGCATATTCAATAACCATCTCGCCAGGTTCAATATCGCGTAAACAAAACAAGCCTTTTCCATGTATTTTTGACCTGTAAACTCCCACGGACCATTTCGACGTCTGTTTTAGATTTCTAAACTTCATTGCCATTGGAAAGCTGTTTACTCTCCTACATAAATAAAAATACGTCTATGACTTTACGTAAGAGAGAAAAGTTAAGAGAAACCAATATTTTCATTTATACAGGCACCACCAAAAAGTTGGACACATGGAAACAAGAAATGCAACTGTTGCCTGGCCACCAAGAAGCTGTGATTTGATCCTTTAGATTACTTTTTGTGGGGTTATATAAAATCTAAGCTTTATGCAAACAGGCTACAAACCCTTGATGCTTTATTTACTTCATTTTGAAGGAGAATGTGGTCCAACAACCGAATATCCAGACCCCATCAGTTGTGTTAAAAAGAAAACTAATGATAAGGTTATATATTTAATTAATTATAAATATAATAGCTAGCGCCATAACCTAAAATAATAAATTTTGTCGTAGGTAAAAGTCACTAGAACTTCGCTAAAAACATAAAAATAAGGATTATTTTTTCTTTTTGTAATTACTTTTACTCATTACCATGACAAGTAAAATACAGTTCTACTTGACATCTAAATTATTATCATCCTAACTTCTCAACTAATTTGGCTTTATTTCCTTCTTAAGGACGACCATGGCACTTCAACCATCGTCCGTCGCGGAACAGTTTTTATTTTTTTTTGTTTTAAATGTGGAAGAACATACAAAAATTATAAAATATTAAATAGATTGGTCATTTTATAGTAAGCAAACCCATTATAAAGACAAAAGTTGAGATTTGTATTTGAATTTTTTTTTCCATATGTGTCCAACTTACTGGCGGTCTCGGTATAATGGAAACAAAAGGTACAAGTAAAGTCATGTATTTAAATAATTTTACATAAAATACGATGATAGACTCACCTAGACTGGACTATCTGAGAATCCAAAGACATAAACGGCTCTCTGTGCTTGGAGGAAAGCCAGCTAAACATATCATAGGGCTCAATATTCCTGCTTTTATGGGGTTGACATCTAACTGCACCAAACCCATGAAGGGTAGGATCTACAGTGCCTGGCACATGAGGCATAAACTTAAACAGAGGCTTGTATTTTACGCACTTTGACGCTCCTGGAAGCTGTTCTACAAGATACTTGAGATGGTTCGATTTTAACCCAATAACTTGGACGGATTTCAATTGTGTTTTATCGGTGGGTAAGGGAGGCATGTTGTGGGCTGCTCTGGCTGTCTGTACAGCTTCTAAGACTTTAGCCCAACAGTCTGAAACTGACGTGGAAGAGTACTTAAAGCCCTCCTCTTTATTTTCCATTGTATAGAGGATTGAGGGAGCGCCACAAGGCTCCGGTTCTTTCTTAGGTTGCTGTCTTGGGCCTGGTGGGAATGAACTGATAGTTACAGATGGTTTTTCTTCCACCTTCTTTGGCTTTTCCTCTGCCTGAATTTGAGGTTGGGGTTTTGAAACTCGCATAGGGATCACCACAGTAGGTAGTTTATTGGTATTAATAATTGGTGGCGGTATACTGGGTTTTTCTTCAGGTTGTATGTTAACCAAATCAGGTCCACCTATTTCTTTGCTTTCCTTAAGAGTAACGGGTACGGGTTTTTCTTCAATTTTTGAAAAATCCTCGAGTTTGGGCATATCCAAGGGTTTTTCTGGAGGACGCCTAGCTTCAACCAAAGAAATACTTTCCGGCTTTTCAGACTTTGGCAAAATATTCTCCACACTTGTATGTTTTACGTGTGTTTCTGCTGTTTCTATAAAGTGTTTCTTGGGATAATATTTTCCGTCTGGGTCTTTTGAACTATTATATCGACGTTGTTCTTTTTGCAAATATTTTCTAGTTTAATTTTTGGCACGTTTAGTTTCATGTGCCGCTTACGCAAACTATCTTCCAGTTTCTGCAGGCTGTTTTCCATCTGATACTTCTGCACATTTACTTCCACTTTTGGCTTGTATAAACCGTTATCTATGTTGGGTTTCTTTTCGTTATTTTGCAAATGAAGATTATCGAACGACTTGAGGCGGTTTTCTAGAGAGGACAAAGATTTAATGTTATCCAGTTTTAAATATTTTTCATCATCAAGCATTTTTAGCGCTTTAATAGGCTCCTCAAACATCTCCATTTTTACTTTTTCTATTTCCTTCAAAGGTTCATAAGTCGATAGTTTAGAAATTTTTTCCACCGGTTCAAACTCCTTAAAAGGCTTTTCCTCTACTTTAAAATTCTGTTGTATATTAACATTAGGCTCATTGCGTGATTTGATAACTTTATAATCCAGTATTTCGAATTTTCTGTTTCTGGCTTTTGGATTATCTATAATCTTCATTAAATCCTTGGAAAATATAAATTTTTTATCCTCCGACTTGATCTGTTGAGGTTTCTCAGCTTCTGGAGGAAATATTTTTGTAGCATCAGCGATTTTTTTAGAAGTTCTAACAGCATTAGTGGGCATCGGTAAGACTCTACTCATAGGTCGACCATGGGAGGTGGGCGGTTTCGGAACTGGAGGGACTATATTCATCGGAATGTTTTGATCAGATACAAATGGAGCTGTGGGTAAGCTAATACAGTTCTGAGGAGCAGCAGCCATAGGTTTCTGAGTGATGGACGGTTGCGAATAAATAAGTGTGGGAGTTTGGGAGGTGACAACAGTAGCAGGTTGAGTGTGGGGATACTGCTGTGGTATTTCTAACTGGCCAGGGTTAACTAGGACAAAACTATTAGATGAAACATCAAGTACTGGCTCCAATTTACTAGTCTGGAAGACTTGAGTTGTTGTACTGTAACTACTGTTTGCAGTAAGCACACCAGGGAGTGGAGTTGGCAGAAACTGTTGGCTCTGCATTACAGTATTCTGTACAATAGTCTCAAATCCATAATAAATCTGTGGCTGCGGCTGTTGTGCCCACCCAAAGTGGCCGCTGCTGTCCAATACAAGCTGCTGCGGCTGTTGGACTATCACTGTTGTGGGCTGTATGCTTGGCAAGATTCCTATAACATTTCCATCAGGGCGAATTGATAACAATGGAGGCTGTTGTTGAACTTGGGGAGCTATTTGTAAATACTGCACACTTTGATTTGTTTGCGGTTGCCCAAATGCATCTACAAAAGGTACATAACTCGGCGTAGGCGCTGATTGAATCTGCTGAAGTACCACAGGTTCTCTTCGAGCAGGCTGAGGTCTTTGTACCAATAATTGCTGCATTGGTTGTAAAGCCATTTGTGGCGCTGGTGGCTGTTGAACTTGTTGAAATTCTATGGATGGCTGCACAATTTGGGGTGTCAATGAAGGTCCCACACATAAAGGTACTGGTATTGAAATTGCTGCAGGAGCAGCAGGCGTTTCTGCAAGTGTTAGGGTCGGTTGCACTGTTACTGGCTGTTGAGGAGGTGCTGCTTCTGGCACTACATTTACTACAGATGTGTGAACTTGACTTTGAAAGGATTCAAACGCCTGTATAAGAACAGGTTGGGTCGGTTCACTAACTTGTATGGTAACTTCTACAGGTTCTGCTACAGAAACAACTAACTCTTCCTCACAATGAGTGCTAGCTTCCTGCTCCGGAAAATTTTCGGAGTCGCTCTCGCTAGTGCAAAGCATTTCACATGAATCCAAATGTCGTTTATAACTTGCTTGAGTTCTGTAGGTGCACTGGCATTTTTCACAGGTTACTGGTTCTTCCGACATTGTCCACGGGTCGACCAAATTAGTACCAATCGGAGAACCACACTCACTAGAGCTATCATCATCAAAGGCTCCGTCTACTTGAAGTAGCAACATGTTATTCGGCGGCTCTCTGGAGATTTTTCGTTTTTTCGTTACTGGAGGAAGAGTACTGTCTAACTTATAACTTAAAGTAAGGCTTAACGGCGGTACTCTGGGCTTTATTGCGGTCCCAGATTTAGTTCTGCTGCAGTCTTTGACACCGGATTTAAAATCAGGTGTTTCCACCGCCGAATCGTCATCTTCAGGTTTTTTAATTGACTCAGCAATACTTTCCGTATTGCTACTGTCCAAACTAAGCATGTCTTCATAGCTAAAATTAGGAAAAATGTCTTGAACGGAAATACCATCAAGAATATCATGTGGTAGATCTTCTAGGATTGTATCTGTGAGCTCAGGTGATAATAGTTCGGTACCGTTTTTTTCTTCTTCATCCTCGGACTCGACGTCTTCGGATTTTTTGTCATAAACTCGTCGCCAATCGTTGAGTTCTTTCATGGCCTTTTCCACAGTTTCTTTCGTTAAAGAGTGGTCTACAGTAAAGTTCTTGTCAACAGTTAATGTAGTACAATTAGGATTTTGTATTGAAGTTGTTATCAAATAAGTAACCAACCGCCAAGGTTCTTTAGTAGACCAAAATACCCTGGAGCATGTGAATCCTGTAGGAATAATAGCTTCAGCGGTATCGGAAACGACAGGTTCAATCTTTCCTAGGCTAGTTACATATAACGATCCCACTAAGCAAGTGACCTTTCCCGGTTCAGATCTAATAACAGGCTTTGAAGACTGCTCAATGAAAAGGCTACTGTTAAGCTCAAAATCCTCGTTAACTTTTAAAAGATACTCAGCGTTTTCTGGAGAATGTTTAGGGCAAAAACACGCTTTACCGATTTTCGCAAAACGAAAATCGGACTTTCTAGCGCACATAAAGTGATAACTGTCAGTTCTGCACAAGAGGCACTGTAAACTAGCCCCGACCTTGTCACAAATTGAACAGCGCGTGCTTCGACTTTTTTCTATTGTTTCAATTACGTTTTGCAGATGATTGTCTACTTCTTCATAAACATCAATTGACCAATATGCGCAACTGGCATGAACCCAAGAATTATTTCCACAATATAACAACCTAGATTCTTCATAACTCACGCCGTCTCCGGTGTTTTGGCACAGGACGCAACGCCTGGTGTCTTTTTCTTTTTTAGGCAAAGTAGGCATCTTTTTCAAACTTAATTGGTTGCCTAGGCCTGTATGAGGATAGGGAATTTGTGGTATATCTTCAGCAGCCTCGTGCGACTGGCAAAACCAAGGAAACACAGTTTTAAAGATGTTTTTATAAATAAAAATAATTTGTTCACATTCATACAATTTTAACGTGTCTTTCATATCGTTGTTAAACCTTTTAACAGAGCTATATTCCGACAGCCTATACTTAATATCTACAAGAGTATTCACAGTAAAATTTGATTCTTTCTGAAGTCTTTTATATTCTTCAAGTGGGTAAGCTTTATCAATATCTTTATTACAATTGTTATTATCAATATCTATGTCACTAGTCGAGATGTGTCTCCTATACTGAATTCCTTTAACCCCGACCTTTTTTAGTATACTTTTAGCTGATTTGTTTCTAACTAACAACCTCAAAACCTGAGAAAAACCTCTATACATTTCTTTTTGTACCGATTTGCGCCAAGTATTATTAGTAGTCGAACCTTCCAAACACTGACTGCAAGTGAAGCTTGCTGAAACCGGCAGTAACTTTAATATGTCATATTGTTCGCTTGTAAGTTTTTC
The DNA here is from genome assembly GCA_019359885.1 of Listronotus oregonensis. Lineage (NCBI taxonomy): Eukaryota > Metazoa > Arthropoda > Insecta > Coleoptera > Curculionidae > Listronotus > Listronotus oregonensis. The sequence continues at coordinate 29,486 of JAHBCN010004657.1, read as the reverse complement.
ACATTCCGCATGTACCCATTTCTTACATTTGGAACATTCTAACATCTGAAATAAATTAGAAGAGTCAGGGGGATATTAAAAAAAAAATTCTTGGCTCACAAAAACTATTTAGTAGTTTTTAAAATTAAAAAACTGGCGTAACTATTTTCCTGGGACTTACCTTAGAAACAGCACTGTTTTCATCAAATTGGTGTTGGCAAATTGGGCAATGCATTCCCACTTTTCTTTTGTCTATACAGGTAAGACACAATGGCATATTTCCAGGAAAACTGGACAGGTTGTAGGCTGTAGCTGTGCCACAATCTTGACATTTAGTACATTCTTTACAAATCTGGAAAGAGTTATATTTTTTTTGTATAGGTCGTCTGTCATAAATTCTTCTCGAGTGTTTGTACCTCAGAAAAGAGCAGTCAGAACCATGTTAAGAATGGGTTATAACGAATTCTGTCAGGGTAGATTTAGAGAAATGAACATACGGTTCCGTCACTGTTTATTTTTAATTGTGCCTTGTTCGCCAAAAATAATCCTCAGTATTTTAAGACAAATTTTGAATTAAGTAATAACAGACATGTGAACGAGAGGTGGGAATGACCTTGTCATTCCATCTCATAGTACGGGTTTGTTCGATAAGGGTGCAATGATGGACTGCATTAAGATCTTCAATGCCCTTCCTGTGGATATCGGAGGGATTAGAAGCATTACCACTTTTAAAACGCGAATTAAAAAAGAATATTACTCGGTAGACTAATACTTATGATATTTTCTCCTAACCGGTGGTTCTTATCCTTCTGATAACGCTTCTTAAATTCATAATTGCTGTATTATTGTTAATTATTGTTTTTTCTCCTATATAGACTAGTTTGTTTGTGGATTAAATATTAGTATTCCTGTGAACATGTTTATAGGTTTTTGTTTGTTGTGAAATTATTTTTGTATCTAGGATTATGTTTTTTAAGTTGGGATTTTTTTGTTTACATTTTTTTTTATCTCTACTATGTTCAATTTAACAAAAAAGTAATAGATTTAATATTTGTGCTATCTTTAAAACATAAAACACTATTAGGTCTCATGTAACAAAAACAAACCCATACAATATAAACGAAAACACAAAAAACGTTATTTATAAGATCCCTTGTGAATGTAATAATTTAAATCACATTGAAGGATTGGTGTGATGCGAATTCTCTCTGTCTTAACATTGCAAAAACTAACATCATAACTTTTAAATTTTCAACCAACGATATACCCATTGAAACTAGTGTAGTAGAAAACAAATCTGTGACCAAAGTTCTCGGTATATACATTGACAAAAACCTAAAATTCAATGAGCATGTTTCCAAATTGAATAAAAAACTTTCTTCTGGCGCCCCCCCGGGCAGGGTGGTTTACAATGAGCTGGGACAGTCACTGGCACAGACTATCTATTTTTCCTTAGTAGAATCTGCTATTTCAATCAGTGTTTGTACTCCAGAAGAGAGCTTTACGTTTCATGTGCGGAACCCCACCGCCCCGAACACTGTCGGCTGTATTTTCTGGGGGAAAAAAAAACTTGACTCTGTCTTGTATTTTTATATTAGGGGCGACCATGCTTATTTACAAGAAATATAAAGACAATGAAATATTTTGGCATTTATAATACCCCAATTTAAAAAATTAAGACTTCCAATACCTGCAAGCACCCTTACAAAAAGTCTATAATATATGAATCTTTAAAAATGTACAACCATCTACCATTTTTTCTTTAAGAAAAAAAAAAGATTTTAAAATTTTTTTTAAAAAATCAGAAAAAAAGATGTTGGAAGTAAAGGCATATTATAATTTGGATGAATTTTATGCAGATACTTTGTTGGATGCATAAGGATTGGTCTGATTATGTTTGTGACTTAGTTTATAAATTGTTGGTTCTTTTTAATTGTTCATTTATTTTGGAATCTGTTTGTAATAGTCAATGTCAAATATATATATATATATATATATATATATATATATATATATATATATATATATATATATATAATATATAAAAAACAGCTTTTTCCCACAGTTCTTGCCATATGGGAAAATTTTTTACTGCCCCCCCGAAACAAAATCATTTTGATGTAGAAAAGTTCTGCTTATTTAAAAACTAAAAATCCCTACGCAAAAAGTTTAAAAATACCAGCAGTATACAGAGTAGCGACAAAAACGAAAAATTTTCCCCCAAGACTAAAGTACCCTTATTTTGCAATATTCAAAGAAAAGTTATTTAAAAGGAATTATTTAGAATTAATTTTTATATCTAATTACGAAACCCCCTGCCACCTACGAAAAATATATATTTTTGTATTTCAGTAAATCAGAACGGAAAAAAAAAAAAAAAGTTTTTAATATAAAACAAATTAATGTATCTTTAAAAAAAAAGAAAATTAGTAAATTCAAATTTTAATATAGCCACCTTCTTTTTCCATGCATTTTCTGTTAACTTGGAGAATTTTGAAACAACTTTTCTCAAAACAACTTGAGGGATTTCTGGGGGCACACTGGGTTATTATCCTTTCTAAGCTATCGATATTTTGAAAGGGGGGGGTGAGAATACATTTTTTTTTTTCCTTTAAATACCCCCAAAAGGGGTCCCCCAAAGGGGGGTTCCCCAGGTCAGGTGACCCCCCCGGGCCCCCGGGAATTTCTGAAAATCTTCCTATCCAACGCCCCTGGAACATTTCCTGAAGAAACTCGTTAACAGCTCGAGAACTATGGCATGGCGCACCATCATGCTGATACCACAAAGTATTTCTAATGTCAGGGGGAAAAGGCCATTAATAAAGTCAGACAACTGATTTCCCAAAAATGAAGGTAAACATCCGACGTTATATTACCTCGGAAAGAAAAATGGGCCTATCCGTTGATTATCTAAAATTCGGACCCACATTTGTTTTAAAAAAAAATTTATCCCTTTTGGGTAACAAACCGCGGGTTCCCGCCCCCACCATCGATAGTTCTGGGAGCTAACAACTCCATTTGGCGTAAAAAAAACCCGGGGAAAAAATTATTTTTCTATAAAGATACGGGTCGTCTTCATGCATATTTTATAACAAGCTGAAAAAACAAACCACCGGGGGAAAAACTTTTTCCATATTTCTCAAAAGGGGAAAAAATTTGGGGTTTTTTTTCAACGGCTTGGATAATTTGCAAGTCAAAATCTTCATCATCTTCGACCTGAACGATTTTTTTATTGAATCTGTTTTCTACACTTCCACTACCTTTAAATTTTGCCATTATGTGTCCAACAGTTTGATGAGATACAGATATTTCAGGATGCCTTTCATTGAAAATCTCAGCGGCTTCTCTAAAGGTTTTGTAGTTGTCCCCCACAATTAAAACAATTTCAATCTTCTGTTCAGTGGTTAGTTTTGGAGGCATAATAAATCAAAATGATAAATGGTTAAACTGAATTTATAACTGTACTTCTGACTGGGGGAAAAAATGTCAGTGTTTATGCCCCGTTATTATAGGCATAGTTACCTTCAGGTCCGATAATTACCTTTGTTAATTTTTGAAAAAAATTTTTTAATGTAAAAAAAAAAATACCCTTTTTTTGAGGTTGTGATTTCGTAATTAGATATAAAAATTAATTCTAAAAAATTTCCCCTTTTAAAAAACTTTTCTTTGAATATTGCAAAATAAGGGTACTTTAGTTTTGGATAAATTTTACGTTTTTTGCTACTCTGTATACTGCTGGTATTTTTAAACTTTTTGCGTAGGGTTTTTTTGTTTTTAAATAAGCAGAATTTTTACATCAAAATGATTTTTTTTTACTGTCAGTAAAAAATTTTCCCATATGGCAAGAATTTTTCGTGGGACACGCTGTATATATATATATATATATATATATATATATATATATATATATATATATATATATATATATATATATATATATATAAAAACCCTTTTTTTCTATGAAAATGTATATTTTTAAAGACAATAAAGCATATTTTGATTGATTGATTGATTATATAGGTGAAACTTCCAGACCATTAGCCAAACACAAAAAAACATAGAACATACATTATAAACACAGAATTCCACAAATTAAAAATCCACAACACTCATTCAATAACAAACACACTGAAATGATTTTAGTATTTTAGCAAAGGAAACTTGTTCAAAAAAAGTACATTAATATTATAAAATAAAGATTGTCAGACTGTGTGTGAGTACCTTTACTCTGATATTATACTTCTTTTAGCACTCAATTTATTCTTTTTTTTTTTAATACCACTTAACACATAAGTCATTGTTTGGCATAAAGTAAAATTTTAAGTATAGGAATTACTAATGATGGCTACCACTCATTAGAAATTTAACATCACATCAAAAAGCTTTTGGAACATGAATATTTATAACTGTTTTGAAAGTTAAAATATTCTAGCTAGACATTTTATTTTAAAAATATCTTAAGTTCTTGTTTCTTAACAGGGGTGACCTTTTTTTTTTTTTAAAATTATAATTGCATAAAAAAATATTTAAAAAAGTGTTTTTTTTTTTTTTTAATTTGACATACCTTCTAAATAGTGACAAACAATATATTACACAAATTTGCATTATTTTTAGAACCCTACCACTAAAGTATCATGTTTGGCATCATTCCAAACTCTTTTGTAATCTTAAAAATCTTTAAAATTATCATTTCATAAAAATTTTGCTATGAAAAAATATTTAAAACTTACCACTTTAGGACTGCTAGTATCCTCCTTACTACTAAAACATTCATTGTGATAAATTTTAAGGCATTTTGGACAACTGATTTTGCTTCGATCGTAACCTTTACAGTCTTGGCATGCGGTGCACCTCAAGCATACCCATTCTTCATCTACATTTACTTGAGCCTCGAAATTTTCCAAGCAAAAAGTGTGATAGGGCTCGCAACACACTGAGCATACTAATAGGTTGTCAGCACCAGCGCTGCCACACAAAAAGCATATGGCACTCGTCGAGATATCTTCTGATCCTATAAGAGAAAATCCAGAAGTACAATGGTGTTCAAGGTTAAGTTCCTGGGAATAGTCCAGCAGAATTCCTGTTGGCATTGGAGTTTCAGCAGGCGGTGAAACACTATCCTGAAATCATAAAAGTTTTCACTAATGTCAGTTTATTTTTTACCATTTTCAACATGATTTAATTTAAAATTATTAATTTGGAAGTTCAAATACACAGAAATAATATGGAAAAAAAAGGTTTTGAATAATTCACACTGTTTAAATTTATATATAAATGAGTTTGTAAAAATCATGAGACCCTACCTCTTTTCTAACCGCAAGTGGAAAGCTTTTGAGTCGTTCCTTTTTAGGCAAACCAGTTTTTTCAGAAAAACTCTTGCAACTACCACTATTTGATGCAATGTCGTCGTCTGTTACATTTGGAGAATCTATTTTGTTCATATCACTAATTTTTAAAGGTTTGCTAGCAGCACTTTTTTCACTTAATGTCTCAGGAGAATTTACATTACCCCTTTTGTCAGTACTATCAGCTCCAAAAGTAGCTATAGGTTGTCCTAGCACTATGGAAGCACTTCTACAGACATGTTTTACCCTAGGACCCTTAAGGTCAATTTTTTGTCTTTTAACATCGGAACTAACTGGCACTACACTTATTTGAGATTTCTGTGGACCCTTAAATCTAACGGGGCGCAGTTTGGTGGCTAATTCTGAGCTTCCTGATGCGTATGAAGTATGTTTCTGCCACAAAATTGGTGGTAGGGAATTACTAAATGAAAAATCTATGCCTCTCATGTTCTTGGGAAGTAACTGAGTGAGATTCTGTTTTAGATGTGGAGGCAAAAGATAGGCTTTGAGACACATTTTAAGCCAGCAAGCAGGACATCGAGACCTATAAGCACACTTAGTGATTTTCCAGTGCTGACTCCGCACTACTGGTGGTACATAGCATGTTCCCTGTCCTATTAGACATGGTAAGACATTAGAACTCCGAGAACCTACACTCTGACGTTTTATTTGTTTAGATAAAAATTTTCTACACAATTCACAACTGTAGATGTTAAATTTACGTGCTTGTTTAACAAAGCGATAATATCGAATTGCCCCACACACACCACAAATAATTGTACCGGGACCGTTGTGAAGATTTGTTGAAAAAGGTCCTTGGGTCCCTATTTGATTAGGCAGTTTTAAGCGAGCCTGGCGTAATATTACTCTATGGCCATTTGAAAATGCCAGTTTATCTTTAAAATTAGCATCAGGATCATCATTTTTGTCTTCTGAGGGTTTAATTGGCCGCTTCACAAGAGCTTTCTTTTTTACATTAGGAGTTTCATTTAGATCAATAAATCTTTTATTAGGTTTAATGACTCTGGAAGAATGTACACTTCTCGTAGGTAGTACAAATTTGCCTGCAAAGTTTGTTGTGTCCTTGCGGACAAGGCCTTTTGCTAGAGTATTTCTGGATGCTCTATTATTTTTTAAAGAGGTCTTGCTCCGGATTTTTGAAATAAAGTTCCTTTGACGCCCATTTTTACGCATATTCGTACTTAGTTTTCTGGATAAACGACTTCTGAGGGGCTTTGACTTCTGTGTTTGGGATGTACTTTCACCTTCATTTTCCGATAGATCTTCATCCTAAAATTAAAATTTGTTTTAAGCATTTGATTCTACATAGTTTTTGAATGTAACAGTTTATATAAAGTACGTTATACATTGTAAAAAGAGGCAAAAACATCGAATGTTTACCTGTTTATTTTCTTTGGAAGATCCAATAACTGTCACAGAGGAACTATCGCATTCATGGCCTAATTCTCCGGTTGGAGGAAGCACGTTTACCCTTTTTCTATGGCAATGTTTTGAAGGCTTCCCTGGAAATTTACTTCGCCCCATTTTTACACTGTTTTTCGTTTACATTTTAATATAGAAAATAACATTTGTACATTTGTAGTAACGCATCACGCATCCGCCAAAGAACAACAAAATTGGTAATGTCGGTAACATCAAAATCTGTTTTTCCAACTGCGCAAAAAATGTCAAGGTGACGGTTTAATCTTCGAGCATACACCTTCTAGAGGTAGCCTTGCCGTGCTACAAGCTTGCGAGAGAGAAAGAAGAATTGGAGGGTAGGAGCTTGTATATTCCCCTTCCCAGCGGGAAGGGGCATATACCCCATCGAAATATAAGCAAGGTAAAAGGGTTGTACTCTTATTCTTCTTACTCTCTTGCACGCTTGTTCTTATGGTCAAGCCGCAAGGCTGCTCTAAAAGGTATATGCTCGAAGAATATAATTCTTGTTTCTGTTCAGAACTACGTTCATAAACCATTACAGATTACACATTTCTTACATTTTTGTTTCAAGGGTGGTGGAGTTTTCACCCCTTTAGATACAACCTCTCAATTTAAGAAATGTGAGGTCTACTATTCAGAAATAGTGTACACTATTTTACACTTTTTTTACGTAAGCGCTCTTATTGAAAGGGTATTTTGTATTTTATAAGGTGTGTACAAAAAGTGTAAAATAGTGTAAACCATGTCTGAAAAAAAACAGACCTGTGTACTAAGTGTATTCTGTAATTTTTTGTGAACGCAGCCCAGAGGTGTCAGTATCAGTAATGCGAAAGTAGACAACACTTAATACTTGGGAAGATGGTGAATGCGCTGCGAAAATGCCTGCTCACTAATAAAAGAGATTTTGGTTCCAAACGTCGAAAGTCTTATAGAAAAACATTGACACGGTCCTTGCTTTTTATTATCGTATACTGTAAGATGCACTTTAAAACAGCATTGCTTAGTAATCTTAAGAAAAATAATCTAGGGATTTTTTTAAATAGATCCTCTACATTTAAGTTATTGAGTATTAAAGATACTTTATTTAATATACACTTAATAAATAAATACTAATTATTTTGTATTATTATTAATAATTAGGTTAAATTGATTTAAGTTGAGCTGTGTGCAAGTTCCAATTTTATATGGCAAAGACATATATGGGCACTCCACCTGAAAAAAAACACTAGTTACCAACAAAGTCTGATTTGCGCGTTTATGAAGTGAATATTTTTATGTAAGGAGTCCGTCTCTAAAACTTTTCGCAATATAAAAGATTTTTTCTACATATTGAATAAAAAATTGTAAAATAATTGAGTAATACATTACCTAAAGTCATTCCGATGGCGGAAACAAATATAATCACGAAACAGCGACCAATCCACTGGGCGACTGTTTTTCCCTTGTACCTCCTCCTAATCAAGACATTGAGTAGACGATGTTTCACTCTAAGACGTAGTGGCTTTTTGGGGATGACATAACTACTTCCATCTTTCTAAAAAAATATGGGCATTCATTTTGCTTTCTATCTTTTATTTTGTTATTTTTAACGGAGAAAATCTTACAAATTATTATTGTGAAAATTTCATAGTAAAATTAATTAAGAGTGCATTTACGCTACACCTTAGGGGTCGGGCGAAAAGACGCGGAGACGGTGGGCGGAGACTAACAAACTCCCACTACCACAATTTTCGTATAGCCTCATTAAAAATATTATATTTTATTTAGGTTCTTCCAAATTCGGTGTATCGATGCGATGTTGTTTCCGATTGCAAGCCTACAGGAGATAACGTTTTTCGGTAACTATTTTTCACTTAAATGACATAAATTATACACCATTTTAAAGGTAAGGAAATAATCTATGCCTCTGCAGTAACGGATTTTTAAAATATGAGTCGAGTTAAGAGAAAATAGTATCTAAACATAACCGATTTTAGGGTGACTTTCACTCAAGGAAATATTAAAAACTAAATCCAAATTTAAAAAACTATTACAGCAGAAGCCTAGATTTAAGTGTTGGTTTTTATATAGTTTTTAAAAATTATCGATAACTTATACCGTTTTTGAGAAAGGCATTATGCCCCGAACCCCGCAAATTGGATCCAAATTTCGCGGCGCGAATGAACTCTTAAAGGCCAAATATCTCTAGAACTGTTGATCTTAGCGATTCGATTTTTGGGATCTTTTTTGTAAAAAATTAAATTTCCAACAATTATATTATATATCTTTTTTGTGTAGCTCTTATCATTTATGAGAAAATGACAGAAAAACGAAAAATTTATGAAAAAAATTAGGTTTAGTGACCCGTACTACCTCGCCGGTGTGAGTTGCGACTTTGCCGCAATGGACACTTTTGTAGAGTATTCAATTCTCGAAAAAGTCTGTCTTTGAGCGGGAAGATAACATAAAATGCTCCTGAGTTATAGAAATTAAAAAAAAAGGATCAAAGTTACGTGTTTTTTAAATAGAAAATCTTCGCACGCTTTGGGCGAGTACTTAATATTAATAAAGGGCTGAAACTTTCAGGGATTTTTTTCGGGGGTATTTTCAACAAAATTTTACGATGAGACCGAAAAAAAATAGTCGCAAAAGAATCACCCCAATATATACACAGGGTCCCGCAGCTCACCTCCCGTCTTATGTAGCTCATTTATTATTTAATGTAAATATTTTATATTTTGCATACGTTACCTTTAACCTACGGTGCATATCAGGAAAATAATTTTGGTTATACAGGGTGTCACAAAAAAGTGTTACGTCACAATGGTGCATTTTTTTAAATGGAACACTGTGTATTTTTTTGTATATTTAGGTACCTTTTGTAGTCATCTATCTTCCTCTAAAATTTTGTCAACATCGGTTTAGTAATCTTAGAGAAAAAAATGAAATTAAAAAAAAACTGTTTTGCACCATTGAATTTAAAAATGAATAAAAATACCAATAGTGCTTGATTAATAGAATTAAACAAGGAACTCATTAAGTAACGTAATATCGGTCGCTTAGGTCATGTTTGGTTAATTCGAACTGTACAGGATGTCCAAAATTTAGTGTCAAACTCTTCAAATTTGAAAGCACTTTATTTTTCTTATTTTAAATATGAGCCCCTGTATATTTTTAGGTCGTTAGATGCAAAAATTAAAAATATACATATATATATATATATATATATATATATATATATATATATATATATATATATATATATATATATATATATATATATATATATATATATATATATATATATATCAGGGCCTGCAGCTCACCTCCGTCTTGTGTAGCTCATTTGATTATTCACTGTAAAATTTTCATATTTTGCAGACTTTACCTTCAACACACAGTGCATTTCAGGGAATAAATTTGGTTATACAGGGTGTCACAAAAAAGTGTGACGTCACTATGGTGCATTTTTTTAAATGGAATGCTTTGTATTTTTGTATATTTAGGTACCTCTTGTGGTCATTTATATTCCTCTAAAATTTTGTTAACATCTGTTTAGTAATTTCAGAGAAAAAAAAATATAAAAAAACTGTTTTGCACCATTGAATTTAAAAATTAATAAAAATACCAATAGTGCTTGATTAATAGAACTAAATAAGAAACTTATTAAATAACGTAATATCAGTCGCTTAGGCCATGTTTGGTTAATTCGAACTGTACAGGGTGTCCAAAATTTAGTGTCAAACTTTTCATATTTAAAAGCACTTTATTTTTCTTATTTTAAATATGAGCCCCTGTATATTTTTAGATCGTTAGATGCAGAATTAAAAAACAAACATTTTTCTAATTTTAACCCTATCAAAATTCCTAACACATTAAAAGTTATTTGTTGAAAACTCATTTTGGCATCTATTTCAATAGTAATATCACTGGATAAAAATGGTAGTTGGCTACGAAAACAATTATTGACATTAAGTTTTAATAACGTGTAGTTTTCCTAAAATTGTTAAAGTTACATAAATGTTAGCCAAAATTAAAAATTACGTTTATTTAACATTTAAAGGTTTTTCTTAAATTAATTTAATTTAATTAATAAATAATAATAATTTACTCGAATTTTTATAATACGTCAAAATAAGATTCTGTAAGTTAAATAAACTCCAATGAAATAAATTGTTTTTCATAGCCACCTATCATTTTTATTCATGGTATTACTATTAAAATAGATGTCAAAATGAGTTTTCAACGAATAACTTTTAATGTGTTAGAAATTTCGATAGGGTTATAATTAGAAAAATGTTTGTTTTTTATTTCTTTATCTAACGACCTAAAAATATACAGGGGCTCACATTTAAAATAAGAAAATAAAGTGCTTTAAATTTGAAAGTTTGACACTAAATTTTGGACACCTTCAGTTCGATTAACCAAACATGACCTAAGCGACGATATTACGTTACCTAATAAGTTCTTTGATTAGTTTTATTAATCAAGACTATTGGTATTATTATTATTATTAAATTTAATGGTGCAATATATTAAATTTTATATTTTATTTTCTCATGATAACGATGTTGACAAATTTAGTGGATATAAATGAAAAAGCTATATAAAATACAGGGCATTCCATTAAAATGCACCATCGTATGACGTAACTTATTTGTACACCCTATATAAACAAAATTATTTTCTGAATCACCGGGTTAAAAGTAACGTCTGCAAAATATGAAATTTACATAATATAATATAATAACTGCGGGTATATATATATATATATATATATATATATATATATATATATATATATATATATATATATATATATATATATATATATATATATATATATATATATATATATATATATATATATATATATATATATATTATATATATATATATATATATATATATATATATATATATATATATATATATATATATATATATATATATATATATATATATATATCGTATTATATAAAGTAATGGCGTATGTTTTTTAAATCACCCTATACATTACAAAATGGTATTTTATATTTTTGAGATCCTTTTTTTTGGCGATATATTTTTCCAAATTACCGTTTTATTATGTTCGTCTATTTTATCACCCGCCTTAACCAGGCTCAGAAAATACAAAATATGAACCCTAATAAATTTAAACCTGAATAGGTAACTTGTTATAAACTTCTAATTTTGCTCGGTATTAATTTTCTGCAACTTGTGCCCCTGTTAACTTGGAGAGAATGCTCTGACAGTTAAGATTATGTTGTCTTATAAATTCTTAATTACACCAATTAAATTTATAATTATCATTTATGCTAATAAATCTTTCTTCAGGGAATACATAAGATATTCGTATATTATGTATGTGTATTCTCTATGCCTCTATTCGTGAGGGGTTTATTAATTATTGTCCCAAGTTTTCAAACGTAATTTTGTATTTTTACAAAGAATCCCATTTATAGCTTTTCTGAGAATAGTACGTTTCACTTTAATATTTAGTTTCTCACACCAGTCCTTATAGTCCAAGGGCCCATGACACATGTTTCATGAAGTGTTTGATTTAGGAAGTCAGGCTGGTAAGATTTTTGGTGCCACTGGCGTTTCTAGGCCTTTTAAAACTTCTTAGCTATCTACTATCTATCTATCTATCTATATATATATATATATATATATATATATATATATATATATATATATATATATATATATATATATATATATATATATATATATATATATATATATATATATATATATATATTATATATACATACACCATATCTTTGGGGTCAAGGGGAACACTCTAGCAAAAAAAAATCATTTTGGAATTTGGTTGCCCCCTCAGAGAAAGATCTAAGTTGTAAAAGCAAATCCTCTATGTCTTTTTTTTGTCAAATCCAAAATTTAGCAAAATTATCTGTGTTTTTTGGCAAAATTTGAGATCATATGTAAATTTTCCTATGCAAATATTTCGGATGCCCCTAATTTCAAGAAAAATGCAGATATTTTTTGGCGAAATTTGGGATCATACGTATATTTTCCTATGCATATATTTTAGATGCCCCTAATTTTAAAAACAATGCAGATATTTTTTGGCAAAATCTAAGATCCTATGTAAATTTTTCTCTGCAAATATTTCAGATGTCCCAAATTTTAAAAACAATGCAGATATTTTTTGGCAAAGTTTGGAATCCTGTGTAAATTTTCCTATGCAAATATTTCAGATGCCCCTAATTTTACAAACAAGGATATTTTTTGGCAAATTTGGGGACCTAGTAAATTTTCATATGCAAATATTTTAGATGCCCCTAATTTTGAAAACAATGCAGATATTTTTTGGCAAAGGTTGGGATCCTATGTAAATTTGCATATGCAAATATTTTAGATGCCCCAAATTTTAAAAACAATGCAGATATTTTTTGGCAAAGTTTGGGATCCTATGTAAATTTTCCTATGCAAATATTTCAGATGCCCCTAATTTTAAAACAATGCAGATATTTTTTGGCAAAGTTTGGGATCCTATGTAAATTTTCCTATGCAAATATTTTAGATGCCCCTAATTTTAAAACAATGCAGATATTTTTTGGCAAAGTTTGGGATCCTATGTAAATTTTCCTATGCAAATATTTTAGATGCCCCTACTTTTAAAAACAATGCAGTTTTTTTTGGCAAAGTTTGTGATCCTATGTAAATTTTCCCATGCAAATATTTCAGATATCCCTAATTTTAAAAACAATGCAGATATTTTTTGGCAAAGTTTGGGATCCTATGTAAATTTTCCTATGCAAATATTTCAGATGCCCCTAATTTTAAACACAATGCAGATATTTTTTTGGCAAAGTTTGGGATCCTATGTAAATTTTCAGAACCCCTAATTTTAAACACAATGCAGATATTTTTAGACAAAATTTGGGATTCTATGTAAATTTTTCTATGCAAATATTTAGATACCCCTAATTTCAAGAACAATGTAAAATTTTTTGGCTAAATTTGGGAACCTATGTAAATTTTCCTATGCAAATATTTCAGATGCCCCAAATTTTTAAAAAAATGCAGTTTTTGGGAAATTTGGGATCCTATGTAAATTTTTAGCAAAATTTCAGATGCCCTAATTTTAAAAAATGCAGATATTTTGGAAATTTGATATCCTATGTAAATTTTTCTATGCAAATATTTCAGATGAAAAAAATGCAGATATTTTTGCAAATTTGGGTCTAAAAATTTTTAAAATTTGATGAAATTTTTAAAAAAATCAAATTTTTTTTAAAATTTGGGAATTTTTCAAAAAAAATTTACTTTTTTTTAAATTTTAAATATTTTTTTTTCCCCAAAAAAAATCAAATTTATTTGGTTGGGTTTTATGTCTACACAAGGTATTTTTACACGGGGCCACAAAAAAGTTGTGTGTGGGGTTTTGGAAAAAAAATTTTCTGGCGTATTTTTTCTTGAATCGAATCTGAAGAATGTTTGGACTCCCCCCATATAAAAGGAAAAAAAATTAAAAAAAATTCTCTATATAAAATTTTATAAATATTTTTGATGGGGTAAATAAAAAAGGGGTAGAAATAAAATTAATTTGGGCAAAAATTTAGTCCAAAAAGGGGTTTTTTTAAAATTGTTGTTTTTTTTAAAACCAAAAATTAAAAATTTTTTAAAAAAAAAACCAAAAAAAAAAAAAAAAATTTTTCCAGGTAACCAAAAAAAACTTTAAAAAATTGGTTTTTTTTTTAACTTGAAAAATATTCATTTAGACAAAAAGAAAAACTCTAATTAAAGGCCCCTTTAAAAAACATAGTTTATGTTTTACAAAGTTTTGTGTATCTTTTATAGTTTTTGAGATATTGACGTTTAAAATTAAAAAAAATCATGAATATCTGAAATTACGCTTTTCCTCAATTTTTTGTTGTTTAAGCCCCAATTTTGATGTCAGATTCGTGTTTAGCGGAAAAATCTTAGCCCGATACCCAGCACACCACCATTTTTTTGTGGACCTGTGGTATTATAAACATATAAAAAAATTAAATACAATTTTATGTAAACACAAATTAATACTTTTTTAAATTCAAAATACTTAAAAAATTACTTACAGAGACGATGCAAGTGCTGATTTCCTTCGGCGGAGCATCTTTGTTAAAATACCTGACATTAATCGACGCGTCATTGAAATTCACTTTTCTCTTTTTCAACTTTCTTCAACTTCGCGAGGAACCCAAATTTCACACTCCGGTTCCAAACAAGTTACGTTCACCTGAGGTTCCATTTTTTAATTTAAAAACTCTCGGTATCAGAATAGATCGTTGATAATTTAAAAGTGCAAATGAGGTCCCGATGTTTGATATGGCCAATTTATTGACCATCGATGATAATTCAATAATTAATTTTTTATAGCTATAAACAATTTTCTACCAGGTGCATATTATATTGTTTTTTTTTTGCACTTGCATTATTAAAGCTTAATGCGTCAGTTGTTTATTTATTGTGAATACTCCTCGTATAAAAAGCTTTTCAAAGAAATACGATAAAGGTACACGAATCATTTTATTTGCAAATAGGGTTCTCGAATCAATGCTCTATAAACTATATATTTAAAGGATTTAATTATACATGGGTCCTTATATACAGGGTGTCCCAGAATATGTGGGCAATCTCTCGGAATCTAATAGAAAACCTAAAAATATTATGACAAGTTCATATAAACTTTTTTTTTAGCCCCTTTCCCCTTTCGGAGATACAGGACATAACCGACGCCCTGGAAATCGTTTTTGTTTAAATAACGTTTAAAATACTGAGCGTAATTTAAAATTTTTTTTGTA
This sequence comes from Listronotus oregonensis, assembly GCA_019359885.1. Lineage (NCBI taxonomy): Eukaryota > Metazoa > Arthropoda > Insecta > Coleoptera > Curculionidae > Listronotus > Listronotus oregonensis. The sequence goes on along the minus strand of JAHBCN010004657.1, from coordinate 13,924 downwards.
TGATGGAAAAAACAAATAACCAAAAATTTTGGTTTATTTATTTAAGGGACGGACTAGTCGGACACAAAATAGAAATTTTTTTTAACACCCTGTATACTAAAGGCTCAACATATTATTTTGGATAGCCTTAACCTTAAACTAAAAAGGTATTCTGATTGACATCGATAAAATTAACTGTTTACGAGAATAAAATATCATGTTTGGTTTTTTTTTATATTATCAGGTGTTTTCTAATTGTACGTCAATATTTAGGAAAGCAATTTTTGGTCCATTTTAAGAAGAAAACTTCATATGAACGTATGTCCTAAACGTCCAAACTTTTGAGATACAGGGTGGTAAAATTTTTAAAAATAAATCATTTATTATTAGTATCTGCAAACCACTTTAGATATTTTAATGAAATTTGGCACAAATGTACTACGTATTAAGAAGCATATTTTGTTGTACCACATTTTTTTAAATTTTCACCAGTGGCGTTCGTACAGAATTTGACCTGCCTATTTGGGCAAATTAAAAAAAAATGTGGTACACTAAAAAATGCTTCTTGATACATAGTATATGTATGCCAAATTTCATTAAAATATCTAAAGTGGTATTACAGATATTAATAATAAATGATTTATTTTTAAAAATATTACCACCCTGTATCTCAAAAGTTAAGACGTTTAGGACATACGTTAATATAAAGTTTTCTTGTTAAAATGACCCAAAAATTGCCTCCTTAAATATTGACGTACAGTTAGAAAACCCCCTGTATAATGTAAAAAAATACCAAATATGATATTTTATTTCTCGTAAACAGTTGATTTTATCGATGTCAATCAAGAATACCTTTTTTTAGTTTAAGGTTAAAGCTTTTCAAAAATAATATTGTTGAGCCTTTATCATACAGAGTGTAAAAAAATTGCTATTATTGTGTCAGAGCTAGTCCGTCCCTGGCAAACTAAATAAGCCAAATTTGATTTAATTGGTTTATTTTGAGAAGACTTATGTAGTAACCATCATATTAACAAATATTAAATTACGCTAAGTATTTTAAAAGTTATTTAAACAAAAACGATTTCCAGGGGCGTCCGTTATGCACCTGTATCTCCGTGGGGAAGGCTCGTAGGAAAAAAGTTTATGGGAACTTGTCATAATATTTTTGGGTTTTCTATTAGGTTTCGAGAGATTGCCCACATATTCTGGGACACCCTGTATATCCTGTTTTCCCTTTATTTAATATTATATTGTATTGTTACGAAAGGGGTCGCTCGGTTCAATATAGCCTTTTGGGGGTACCTTTGGTAAATCCCCTCAATTTCTAAACTTTTCGCGAAGTTAATTTTTTTAAATAATCTGGTTTAAAAATGTAGGAAATTCTAAGACCTGTTTTTTAGCAACCCTACTAAGTCCTGGGAGAAAACAACAGGGTAACTCTCTTGTGGGTACCAGGACATTCGGGGATAGAAGGCAACGAAAAAGCGGATGTGCTAGCGAGACAGGGACCATCCACACCATACTTTGGACCAGAACCTGCCCTTGAAGTGACCAAAACCACAGCACAAGGGCCAACCAGGGAATGGATCCGAAACAAACACGACGGATACTGGGGGAACCTCAGTAGAATTAGACATGGAAAAAGCTTCATAAGGGGCCCATCCAAAAGAGCGAAGAAAGAACTATTGAGACAAAGTAGAAAACGACTTCGCATAACAGTAGGGTTGCTAACAGGGCACGATAACTTAAAAGGACACCTACACAAGATAGGCTCCTACAATGGGAACCCAAGTTGTTGAAGCGTTGAATCACAAAAGATAGGCAATATTTGGGCAACCGAAAATAAGCCCACAGAAATATATCAACCAACCAGTCTTGGGGTTATACAGAATTGTAGAAGGAACAAGACTACGTTTGAAAATTTTAACTCAAATATTTTGTTACAAAAATATCAAAAAGGTTCCATATTTTAATCAGGAACAAACTTTGGTTAGGTTATGAAAGGTTAAAATTAAACTTTTAGCAAAATAAAATAGAAAAATTATATATTTAAAACAACTTTCTTTCTGTAAAATGAATTTTAATATGGGACACCCTGTATATTAATAATATTGTAGTTTTTTTATGGCAGTGTAATAAAAATAATGGTCTCAAGTAGACCCTGCTCTCAAATGCAGATGATTTCTGACAGTTTACTGTCAAGAAAAAAGACCTAAAAATTTAAAGGGGTGAGAAATGTCTACTTAGGAAAAGAACCGTTTTCATACCTAATAAACTTAAAAAATGACAAAGCTTAGTTGATTAGGGCAGGACACACAAATTTATTTATTTATTTAGAGACTTAATAATATATTTTAAGTTTTTACAGAAGTAATCATTCAAAAACTACATACACGGGTCCTGGAAAAAAACTATTTAAATGTTGAAATAAACAAGAAAATAAAAAAGTACATTTTTTCTCTTAAGTTTGTAACACTCTGTAGAGTAATTTTGCATAATAAACTACACTAGATATGCTTTTCTGCAGAGTTTGGTACATGTTTAACATTTTGGTGTTTTATTCTTCTCGGTATCTTTATTGGTTTAAGAGATATACATTTTTGAAATTGCGATGCCTGTATCATCCGAAGATTCAGCTAGAGCCGTTGCTCATCATGATGTTGGTTATTCCTATAGAGAAGTGGCGGATATGCTGGGTTTTACAAAATCTAGCGTGGAAGGGGCTGTTGCAAGGTTTCGTGAGACTGTAAGTTATGGCAGAAGACCTGGATCTGAAAGAAATCGTGCTACTTCCGCCATTGATAATCGCTTCATTAAACTCTCAGTTTTAAGAGATCGGCATACCAGTGCAGCAGTAATAAGAAATGAATTCCAAAGAGTTGCTGTCAATGAAATAACAGTAAAAAGAAGACTTAGTGAGGTCAATTTACGGGCCAGAAGACCGGTAACTGGACCAGAGCTCCTCTGTTTTATTTAAAAATAGACTTGATCAAAAAGTGTAATCTTTATTTCAACAATTCATATCTCTTAAGCCGATAACGATACCGAGAAGAATAAAACACCAAAATGTTAAAATGAACAGAAAAGCATTCAGCGTAGTTTACATTGAAAAAATTAGTCTACAGAGTGTTACAAACTTAAGAAAAAAAAATGTTTTTTTTTATTTTCTTGTATATTTTAACACGTAAACAGTAAAAGATATGGGATGCCCCTTCCAATATGGAGTCAGGCCCAAAAAAAAACTGCAAGAATTTCTGACCCCCACTAACAGCATCCATGAAAATATACAGTTTACGATGGAAATCGAGGACAACAACAAGCTAGCGTTCCTTGATGTATTATTAACGCGTAAAAAAAATCATTGGGCCACATGGTATACAGAAAACCCACACACAGATCGCTAACTACATGGAATTCCAACCACCCATGTCAGAAATATGGAGTCATTAAAACTCTAACAGAAAGGGCAAGAAGAGTTTGCGAACCTAAGTTGCTAAACGCAGAACTTACACATATTCATAATGCTTTAAGGGCCAATGGTTATTCAGAGCGAGAAATCAAAAGATCAATGGAACCAACAAATACCAGACTCGTGGAGAACGAACAACTCAATCCAGTTGCAAAAGTATAGTCTGACAAACTTAACTGTAGCAGCGAAAGGAATTTAAACTATTTCGAACGATTATAGTATGTCCCAAGTTTAACTACAAGAAAGCAATAGATACTACTATATATTCAAGTAAAAATTTTAATTAAAAATTATTTTTTACAATAACAAAATAAAATATTAAAAAAAAGCTGAGAATTAAATGTTTGTTGTATACTTTAATTTTTTTTTTAATATCTATTTTGTTTTACTAAAGATATTATGTTATTTGTTATTATTTTCCAAAGACCTTATCGATTTTGTCTAAACTGGCAACATCAAACAAAAGGCTTGTCCAGTTGCGAAACGAACCTGGTTGGTGGAGTTTGTCACATGTTTTGTTTTTTATGCGGTAAATTTACTTGTAATTGGAAGTGTTTGGCTTTTTTGGTTCCTCTCTTGGAATGTCGAATATTTAAACATTTAATTTCCCGGGGTCGAGTTTTATCCTTATTTCAAAGTGTTAATTTGGTGTTGTGTAATTTGTTTGTTTTTTTTGTGTTTTTTTTTTTCTACCTTGTATATACAGTTTTTAGTTCATTTTATTTTTCAATTGTATTTCAATAGTATTACTTTTGTTTTAAAATGAACAAATTTACTTGCGGAAAGTCACTACATGGAAAAAAAAAAGAAGTAATAGCAAATGTTTATAGGTAAGTAATAATCTTATAAAACAGTAATCATGTTTTTATTGGGTTTGAACATTAAATATACGAAAAGAAAGCTTTATAATATGTAGCGGCAACTAAAGTTGGCAAGTCATCTGTTTAACCTTTTTTTCAGGGGGGCTTTATTCTTTTTAACCATTTTTTACGTCAAAAATATGAAAAAAGTATTGTTTTTTATTAAGCTGTTAGCAAGTAACAAAAAAAGCGGGCAGGTCCCGATGATTAGGCAACCCGCTTGTCACTAAATAAAGACTGAGTAATACGCTTTTATTTCAGAACTAACACTTTTTACACAGAATAAAGTATACAACTTTTCATAAATTAAATAAAAGCTACTTTTTAAATATACTTTTGTCCATTTTATTTTTGTTTTATTTTGTTAATATGGTTTGCGATGAAGAAGCCGCAAGCAATTTTTAAAATTGATTAAACGTGTTGATCGGGACTTTCACCGAAGTTGCCGTATCAACTGTACCGAAAAATTAATAAGGAAGATAAGGAACGGTTAGAAAATAACCTAATCAAATGTTATCCAGTCCTAAAAAAAAGAGGCGTCTTTTTTTTTGTCGAGAAGAATAAAAATTTTGATTTTTGAAAGACATATGATAAACAGGTTTTTATCTTAAATTGAAAGTTGTCCGACAAGTAGAAAATTGTTGCAAAAATTGCGAGAAGATTTAAATTTTTCATATTCAAAAACACTTAGGACGTTACTAATATCAAACTTTTTTTGGCGTAAATTTCAAAGTAAAAAAAATTTAATGGAGCATCCTAATATATTACATTGGAGGTACAAATATATACATGAAATACGAAAATATCACCAAGAAGGGCGAAATATTATTTATTTAAACGAGAACATGGGTAGATATAATGATTTATTACAGAAATTTTTTTAAAATTTAAAAAAGAAAAATTTTTTTTTAAAAATTTTTTTTGTCTTTTCAAATTTGCAAATGATAATACTACAGGAAACGTAGAACAAAAAAAAAAAACCCAAACCATCAAAAAAAACCCGGGTTAGATAGGGGACTTTTTTTACTTTCCCCAAAAATTTTTTTAAAATTATTTTGAGGGTTTTAAATCCCCTATTTTTGGTGACGAATACATTAAAAAATTAAAATAAAACATAAATGTATACTGTACACATTATTTCATTTAAACAAATTACAAAATATTCCTGAACTTTTGGAAAATTCGCACGCCGCTGTGCTTTTTATGAATGAAGTACGCCATGTTTGGTTTACAACTTCTTTCCCCTTACCGACGCCGCACTGTCACAGATACGGTTGCCCGACTATATTTCTGCCCTTTATTCCGGGGGTTACGGACAGGATTGGTCGATTGCTACGAAAAAAAAAATGTAAAAACAATATTCAAACCAACCAGGAAAATCAAAAAATGCCTTCGATCGGCCAAGGACAAAAGAGATCCACTTTCGTCTTCATCGCATTCCGTGCACATGTGGAAGCGTGTACATAGAAACTACAAAACGCTCGATCAACACCAGGATTAAAGGGCATAACCCCAACTGTCGTCTGGGGCAACGGGCAAACCCGGGCGTAGCAGAGCATCCCTTACAACGGACTTTAAAAAGTTTTAGGAGACCCAAGTACTCGCTACACACATCGGCTTCCACTCCAGACTCTACAGAAAGGCCATAGAGATAGAAAAGCATAGCAACAACTTTAATAAGAAGGAAGCAGTTAAGATCCAAAACTGGATCCCCAAAATTTAAAGGGGTGCTGGAATTGCACCCGTTACGGCTAAAACCGACCGGAATCGATTGGAACCGAAAAACCCGAAACCCCCCCCACTGCCTCCCCAACGTATAAATACGAGCTACGACCACGCAAAACCCAGTAGTTCGCATACTGTCAACCAGGAAGCAGCTTCTGAAGATGCCAACCGCTCGTGTTGGCGAAACGTCAAGACAACCAGACAACATACTGACTTTTCACGCAAAGTATAAAAAATATGACATAGGTTTGTCCTATTTGTACATTTTTTTCTTACATACTATAGAAAGAACGTAAAGTAATTATATAAAAGCTAAGTAAGTATTCCTTTGTACTAGAATTCATCATGCAAAGCTTTAACAAAATCGGTTTTTCTTATTTTTGGGTAGTTTTAAAGCTCGATCCAATCAATTAGCAGTTATGCTCAAAGGCCATAACTCACTGTTCCGTAGAAAAAAGATAAATCTTTAGATTTATGGTTAACACATTTGAAATCGATAAATTCCAGGAGAAGCGCGAAGTTATTGAGAATTTAAATCCAGAAATTATTTTATTACTTTTCACGGTCTTCGACAAGAGAACATTTCAGAAAGTCGAGTGCCACTTTTCTTCAATGAAATATGACTATTGGATACTTGTTCTTACATTTTACAGTTTGATTTTCTTTCGGGAAACTTTACTTTGAGTCATTTTCCAATACGAGGACGATTTATTAATTGTTTTTCCTCTTACGAAAGTTTATTTATTTGTCGCCAAGATGTTTGAAATAATTTTATTTTTGTTTATATTAATGTCGAAGTTACTTATATGGATATAGATTATAGTTACATTTAAATCATTAGGTGCGGCTTGTATTCTTGCTGAATATAAAAATAAATAAAAGTTAAAAAAATAAATAAAAAACACGCTTTTTTTAGCAAACCTACCTAAAAAGTAGAAAATAACAAGGGCCCACCAAAAAAGTAGTGTGTGCTGGGTGGCCAACTAGGATTTTCTGGAGTATTTTTTTTCACCGAACACAAATCCAGAGTCAAAATTGGGGATCAAACAGCAAATAATTGGAAAAAGGCACAATTTCAGATATTAACGTTTTTTTTTTTTAAAATTTAAAACGTCAATATCTTAAAAATAATAAAAGATAAAAGAAACTTTATTTGACATAAACTATGTACTTTTACAAGACCTTTAATATATTATAAGTAATATAATCTTTTTATGTAAATGCAATATTTTTCGAGGTATAATCAAAAAACCGAATTTTCAGGATTTTTTAAAGGTTTTTGAGAAAGTGTTTTTTATTTTGATGATACTAGTCAGGACATTGGAACGAAGTTAGGAAGTAATTGTATTGTCATTGGCTCTTGACAATCATACAAATTTTCAAGTAAATCAAAATTCTTGAAATTGGTGATACAAATAAAAGTATGGTAAAAATGCAAAAATATAGTGAATTTCTGGACCGATATATTTTTATACCTTTTTCCGTCCAGATCTATGGTCCCTGGACGATGAAGCCAAGAGCCTGTTCTGGGACATTGCCTCAAAAATTTCCACTGATAAATCTCCTACTTTATAATCCAGAAAATAAGTCTTGTGATCCAAAGAGGTAACGCCGCTTCAGTGATGGGTACCTATCGGAAGGAGACAGGTTTGGAGGAGATTTTGAACGTTTGGGTTTATTAATATGTTTTTAATTATGTTGTTATTTTGTCTTTGTTTTACTTTTAATACTGTATATTGTTTATATTGTATTTAACAAATAGTTACTTGTTTTCAAGTTAGAAGGACAAATATTGTAAAAGTATATATATATATATATATATATATATATATATATATATATATATATATATATAAAACAGGGTGACAATTTAAAAACGAAATGGCGATATTTTAGGAACGAAAAAATGAATAAAAAAACCCTTAAAAACAGTTTCTATAAAACTAAGGGGGAACAAAAACAAGCATATTATGCCACCCTTATCAGAAACCCCCTTTGGGACAGGGTGGGATAAAACCTAGAATCTTAAATAGAAAGGGGGTCGAGTGATACATCATTTTAAAGTTTTGGAAAATGCTTTCCAATGATACCATAAGCTACTTTTCCCAGAAAATTCTTCTCTGTTTATCAAGGAAAACAATAAATAAAACAAAATTTTGAAATTGTTTATTATTATTTAATTAAATGTTCAAAATGTTTTTTCGTTTTTTTTGAAGACAATAATAAAGCCTATTTTCAAACTCTTCACGTACATTTACAAACGTTTCTCTGGATATAGCAGGGCATTCCTGAAATATTCTATTCTGGAGTTGCTCTAGTGACTCAGGTTGCGTTTAAAAAACCAAGATTTTAGGTGACCCCACAAAAAGAAGTCAAGAGGTGTTAGGTCCGGGGATCTAGGTGGCCATTCAACAGGACCTCTTCTTCCAAAATCCACTGGTTAGGATAATGATCATCCAACCATTGCCTAACGGGAACTACATAATGAGGAGGTGCTCCCGTGTTGGAAATGTAGAAAGCGTTCTAATAAAGATAAATTTCCGTGTATGCCCCCTCTGATTTTCTAATTCTCGCACTATTAGTGGTTCGATAGACCTCTGTAGCATTTCAGCATACATGTCCCCATTTAATTTCCTGGTATAAATATTGGGCCGATAATACCGTCTCCCAATATCCCAGCCCAAACATTAATTTTCTGGGGGTACTGGGTATGCCCTTCTCTAAATACATGTGGGTTCTCGTTATCCCAGGAAGGACAGTTTGCTTATTAACATGCCTATTTAAAAAAAAGGTACACTCATCACAAGCAAATATTTTAACTAGTTGAGGTTCTGCCATAATTCTATCTGTCATTATTTCACAAAAAACTGGATTCTTCTGTCCGGGTCGTGGTCACTAAGTTCTTGCAGTATCTGCATTTTTGGGTAAAACTTGTGAAATTTAAGTACCTTTCTTATTGATTCACGAGATAATCCAGTTGCTACAGCCGCTTGACGAGTTGATAGCGTTGAATTCACTGCAAACTGACCCAGAATTTCAATTTGCGCTGCCCAGATTGACTAGTCTCGGTTGATTTCTTTTTATTCGCGACAGAACCAGTTTCTTAAAATTTTTGGCTACTAATTTGGGCGAACATACTCCGGGCTTACATTTGGCCTGGATGCCTTTCGTTAAAACGTTGCGTTGAGCTGTCCTTAAGAAACATTTATCCTGGGAACCATAAATGAAAATAATGTCAACACGTTCAGCTGTGCTGTACACCATTGTTAAAGATAAGAAGTGCCTTCTTTTCGTTTAAACTGAACCGAAAGTCAACTGTTTTTTAAAAAAAATATTACTAGTACAAGTTACTTTTAAAGTAAATTTTGTGATAATAAAATGCAATTTATAAACAACCCGTTTTCGGCAAAAAATCATAGCAACTAAACCAATTCAAAATACCTGTGGGCTTGACATGTTTTTGGGAAATTTTTAAAAACATGCCAGTATATCAGTAGTAATCTTGTTTTATTTATTGTTTTCCTTGATAAACAAAAAGAATTTTCTGAAATGTAGCTTTCTATGGTATCATTGGGAAAACATTTTCCATGAGCTTTAAAAAGATGTATCACTTGACCCCCTTTCTATTTAAGATTCTGGGGGGCTATCTTACCCTGTCCAAGGGGTTGCTGATAAGGGTGGGATAATATGCTTGTTTTTGTTCCCCCTTAGTTTTTAAAAATGTTTTAAAGGGTTTTGATTCATTTTTTCGTTCCTAAAATATCGCCATTTCAAGTTTTTAAATTGTCACCCTGTATATATATATATATATATATATATATATATATATATATATATATATATATATATATATATATATAACTAATATTCCTTTTTGATCAACTTTTAAAAAAAGGGAAGTTATCAATTCGACAAGATAATATATCTGGGTATTATAGGTGTATGTATGTTGATTGTGACCATTCTTTTTTATTAGCTTACATAAACTTTAACTTAGAAAACAGTCAAGATTTCTTCAAAATTGGTTTACTAGTTTTGTTATATGGACTGTTTTGTTATATGGACTGTAAGTGTAGCAGCCTGGCTTTGGTGTGGTATCAAAGGTAAAATATCTCAAAATCTTGTTCAAATACTAATGCAAGTAAAAAAATCATCAACAAAATATTTACAACAAAAAAATAATACAAAGTAAAAGGGTACTTGTAATAAAAAAAATAATCGACTTTAAAAAAAAATAATCAAAATTATAAAATATTTTTTTTCTTAAATATAAACACCAAATTGGGTGCGAACAAAATTGGGAACCCACAATTTTTTTTGGTCAGTTTAAGCAAATTCATTAAATGTAAAACTTAATTAAAATAAGAACGATGCTTTTGCTGACACGAACTTTAAAAAAAAATGTGGGTCCCAAATTTAGTTTCTTACCTACATTTGATTTCGTTATTTTATTGTTTACTTCGGTGTTTATATTAAAAAAATATTGTAATTTTAACTAACTTTTTTTGATGTCTATTTAATTTTTAAAATAACCTTTTTATTTAATAGTGAAATTTCTCTATAACTAATAATCTAGACGCATCTTTAAAACATTATGCAGTATATGTCGGGATTGTTTTATTTTGGCCCAATTAAATTTTAAAATAGAGCGGAAGCAAGTGTAGAGATAAAAATTTATTGGACCTCCCTCAATCAGGCAAACAATTTTTATGGCATCGATGAATTATGCGATTTCAAAAGAACTGCGCTACTCTACAATTTTATGAAGCGTTTTATAATACTTACAACTCGTTGCAATGTACATAAAGGCGGAATTACAATGCGCGCATCATCCTCGCTTCAAGCATCTTCGCGTTTAGTCCAATCATTATAGATTTTTTTTTGTAATTAATGTTAACAGATATCTGACTGCGATATGAATTTCGAAATAACCTGTAGATTACTAAAATCTAAAATCCAACCATTTTTTTTAGGTAATTTTTTTAAACAATAATTATTTAAAAATTCGTTTTTTTTAAAATAACAAAAAGTATTGGCTATATCACTTTACTCGTAAAACACCGTTTTTAGAGAATTCAAAAACCTATGAAATGGTTTTTGAAAAATCCCGATTCGACCATTTTTTACCGAGAAAAGCCAGAAAAACGCTTAAAACAGACATTTTTTCAAAAATTCGTATCTCCATTAATTTTCAATATTAAGGGCTGATTTTTTGGGAAATAATAGTCAATAATATATACTTTAAAATTGTCCCATTAATAGTTTTTATTCAATCGCACTATAAACAAATTAGGCCCTTATCTTGCAAGTGCCGTGAATATTAGGCTAATGGTCCAATTTGAATTTTGAAAACGGCTTTTTAAAGAAGATTAAAAAGCTACAAACTGTATATAAAAAAGGTGGATCGGGTTTTTCAAAAACCATTTTGTAGGTTTTTAAATTCTCTACAAACGGTTTTTTATGAGTAAAGTGATATAGCCAGTACTTTTTGATATATCACAAATATGACCTCTGATATTTCTTTGTTTTTAGCATCCCCCAATTTCAAATATTTCGCGCGCATCAGATTCGCGAGGCTCAACAAGTTATTTTGTGATATAGAAACTCTAAAACATGAATATCTAACGAAATTTTAAAGGTATTTTTTAAGGTCTCTAATGCTGCTCGCATGCTAACAAAAAGTAACAAGTGAAAACTTGAAAACGTCTGAATAAATGGCTCTTGTGTTAGCGACAAATAAAAGTCTTGCAAAAACAAACCCATATATTTACGTTTATATGTTTTATTCTTTGATTCTTTCTTTTTTTTTAATTTCCTAATTTCCTTACAAAAGCTGCTAGTTTTGTATTATAGGAATCAATTGCAGTGGAACAATTTCCAATAGGATACTCCTTTGGGAGTTTTATCCAGCATTACGCGTGGTTAATAGGTTGCTAGAAAAATAGTGTGACAAAGAAAAAGGGGATACTGGGTGACTCATCGGATTTGTAACAGCTGATTATTTTTTTTAAGAGATATTATTCTAAGGTTGGAAGGGTTTCTATAGGGTAGTTGCCCTCTTTTAGGGCTTAGTAATTTACTTTTTCCTATTTAACCGGAAGTAACTAAAATTTGTTTTATTTTTAAATATCACCCTGTATGTTTTTGTATACTTTGGACCAGAACCTGCCCTTGAAGTGCCCAAAACAACAGAACAAGGGCAAACCAGGGAATGAATCCGAAACAAACACGAGAAATACTGGGGGAACCTCAGTAATAAGACACGGAAAAAGCTTTATAAGGGGCCAATTCAAAAGCGTTAAATCACAAAAGACAGGCATTATTTGGGCAACCAAAAATGAGCCCACAGGAATATATGACCAACCAGTTCGGGGTTTTTACAGACTTTAAAGGAACAAGACTAATGGGAGGATTCGTATAAAAGATAATGAGAGATTAGGCACTAAAAGCCCTGCTGCTGCTGCGCTGCCTCCGGTAGTGAAGCAAGGCGGCTCCCAGGAAAAAAAAGGAGTATGTTTTTCTAGCCAGATTGGCCCTAAAATTTTCTTTTCAACCATGTGTCACAATATGACGTTTGCTTTTAAAATCTTGTCAAAAAATCATTTATTTAAATAAGCTTCAGTAGGCCATGATGTACAACTTGGACTATACTAAAGCCTAGTGTGCTTCGATTTCGAGAAAACAGATTATATCTTACAGTGTGCTTTATATTGTTTTGGTTGGGTGGATGTCAATGAAGGGTGGCTAGATTTTTCATATTTCGAAAAAAAATTCTAAAGCATCTTGCAATATCATTAAAAATAAAAAAGAAACAATATACTTTTAAATTTGTTTTTATTTTGTGGCGGATTCTAATCAAGATCAACTCAAATGAAAAATAAAATAGGAATTAAAATAAATTTGTAAGAATTTTGGTAAAAAAATTAGGAGATTCTAAGAACTTTTTATTATTCATGACATTTTGTCATAAATGACATATTATTTGGTTTTTTGACTTTATATATATATATATATATATATATATATATATATATATATATATATAAATATGTATATATATATATATATATATATATATATATAAAATATATATATATATATATATATATATATATATATATATATATATATATATATATATATATATATATATATATATATATATATATATATATATATATATATATATATATATATATATATATATATATATATATATCCTGTCATATTAAATTGGTTTTTAAAATTACTTGACGAGATGGCGCTAGTTACTTAGTTCATTGTATTGAATTACAATTGTTCTTGCTATGCTCTGCATGTCAAAGTGTCTTCGGCCTACTTGGTGTACCATCCCCAACAAGGGTGAAACACGTGTAATCGGATTTACCGGGATCCATTCACTTGAGGCCTCTGTTTTTTAAAACCCAAACCCAAACTTAGTAGTCATATCTAAAGGACTTTTAATCTTTTTTTTTTAGTTCATTAAGGAGCCTATATGCCCAAAAAACTCTACCTATTTGTTATTATTTATAACAAGGCTCAAGAAATTAAATTTTATTTTATATATATATATATATATATATATATATATATATATATATATATATATATATATATATATATATATATATATATATATATATATATATATATATATATATATATATATTTATATAAGTTATTTATAAAAAATTTTTATTTTAAAAATTGGAATAAAACATTTAACATATTTTATACGGGTTTAAAAAATTGAAAAAACTTAAAATGGTACAAAAAAGTATTTATTTGAGAAGAATAAAAAGTTATAAGGAAAAGGAAAAAATAAAAAGGGCTTAATAAATTTTGAAAAAATCCCTACTTTTATTTATTTTGGAGGCCGATTTTTTGAAAA
>JAHBCN010004656.1:0-61590 GCA_019359885.1 Listronotus oregonensis | reverse complement strand
AATAAACAGGTCAATTTACTAAGCATTAAAAAAGTTAGGCCATCTAAAACAAGTGGGGTAGGCCGTGGCTGGCGCCTTCTACTAGCAACATCAAAAGTATGGACGAATTTAAATTTCTCGCCTCAAAGAACTCCCAAACCCCAATTTTGTACCGCTATGTCTTTTAGTTAAGAAATTATTCCAAAAAACCAAATTAAAATTAAAAGTTTGTCACCCTGTATCTTAGTTATTATTAACTTTGGGATAAGGCAAGTTTACGTTAATTGCATTATTTCGACCTAAGGAATCTGCTGTTGCTCTGTGTCCCATTACTTCTGGGACACCCTGTATAAAGTAGAAAAAATAATTAATTAAACTATATGGTTGCTTTGCGGCAGAAAAATAAATAGAGGCATAATGTACCTTTTGCCACAAGGTACACATATTATTTTTCTGGCAAACATACATAGATTAAACAAATATTAAAACGTTATTTTAGTAAAACACAACTAATTTCATCTGTAAAAAAGAAGGTTTGCTTAGATGTTTCATAAAAGCCAATATGTAATCACAGAAACGTGTAAAGTTTTTATTATTAGTTGAGGTGTGTGTAAAATTTAATTATTATTTTCTTACAATACATAAATGAATATTTTTAACGGTAATTTTTTGTTACCTATTGACGACCTGAAAGCGACCGACCGGACGACCAACTTATCGCGCCCTCAAATTTTCCCTGAGATCTCCTTTTATCACGAGACTAATCTGAACGCTTTAAAGAACTGATACTGAAAAAAGACAACTTCTTTTTTTCTGGCACTCAATCCATGCCAAACCTTAGAAAATGACATTCTATAAATGCATAGTTGCAAAAACTGATAGATTGTAACCTTGAATATGTTTATAATTTAACACCCAAAATTATGTATTATACTTTAATAAGAACTTAAAAACATGTAAACATACGGTATGTTTCCGAATGGAGTCCGCAAAAAAAAGAAAAACAGCATTTTTTTATTAAATAATTTACTTGTCAAAAGAGAGTTTATTATATAAAAATTTCAAAATAATTTGCAAGTTGTTAAAAAACTGAAAAGGCCTTAGTAGGAAAGTCCCATTATTTATTATATCAAACAAAATATTAATGAAACAAAATTGTTTATAAGCATAAATACAGAATTTTAAATTATAAATAAACTTTTTTTTGTGTTTGTTGTGTTGGTAAGTTAAACTGGCAAATGGCAGTCGTGTGTATTTCACAAAATAAAAAATTGACAGATTCAATCCTACGTAAGAAATGCTAATTATCGATGCTAAAGATTTGTGTTTTGTCAAATTGACTCAACCTTACATTGCCGACAAAAACCAACGTTTCTTTTAATAGACTGTTAGAGTAAATGGCACTAAAAGCAAATTAATACTTGTGGTCATTTTACAATGTAAATATAATTTATCATTCCCGTTTTATTTTAGATTTACCTTAGTTAAAGAACATTTAATAGAATTTAATCAATTGGCCATGGCGAACGCTGATGGTTTAGAACACATGTTAAATAGGGTAATGCCAAAGGACAATATCGGATTGGCAGCATTATTACAAACTACTGAAAATGCCTGGGATAATGGTAAGTACCGCGGGTGGCTTTGGAGAGATCTGTTAAAAAAATATAGAATTTTGTCATCTACGTTAAAGAATGGATTTAGAAATCTTATTTCCTTATGCCTTTTAAGGTCTACATACGTCCAGAATTTTCAAAAAATCGATTTTTTTTTATATAGATTGTTGTTCTCTATAGTTTTAGGCTTATTTCTGTAAAAAAAACATGCAAATATTCCCCATAGGTTCAAAGTTATAATAGAAAATGTAACCCCCTACAAGTTTCGTGCGCGCATGTAGCTGTCCTTTGTTTGGGACGACTGACCCTTACTATCGGAGCGGCAGCAGTGTGTCGGTTCTTTATTATTGTTAGATATACCTGGGTTCTATATTATTATGAGAATATATTTAGGGTTTATTTTTAAGGTTTACAAAATAATTATAAAATTTCATAAATTTCGAGAAAAATGCACTTAAAATAATTTAAACGCGTTTTTCTCGGAACTACTTTTTCCGCCACGGTCTCCATGATAAGTCATGTAGTTTTTAATACTTTTCAATGTTTATTTTTAATATTTAAAATCATTTTTTCTATTGTCTGTCCAGCCGGATTTTTGATATTTTAATCTAAAAATTTTATATAAATAATTAAAATGTAAAACTTATGACGTAAAACGCATACTTTTGTTAAAACTGCCAAAAATTGTTAAAGTTTTCGAAATTCCGACTTGACAGACGATAACTACAACTTTATTTTACAATTTTTTTTCTTAATTTTGCAAATCGATAAACATTTGAGATATCGTGCAGACGTGGAGCAATTTTTTTTAGTGGTATGCATTACGGGATTTTTTATATAGTAGTTTTTATAAAAATAAAATAATTTTTTTATAAAATTTAAGTATCAGTAAACAATTTCTACTGTTTATTTCTATTAATTCCTATTGTTATACCTACAAAAAAAAATTGCGCATTTTTGGCGCTGCTGGACGTATGTAAGACCTTGATGATAAATAAATATTTTATTGACGGACTAGCCATTTAAAAATGTCCAATCCTATATGTAGGCTATCTTTATTATGTTTTCAGTATGATTATTTTGAGTAGCTGTATCCTTTTTTTCCATCTGCCTCTAGATGAAATTTCACATATATTTGTCCTGGCAATAAGTTGTAGGTACAATATCTGCCAACTAATTTGTTTTAAGTTGCTATTCTAAACCAGTTTTTTGCATTTAAATCTTTCTATCTTATTACATAGAAACAGTAAGGGTTTTATATTTAACCATATCCATTTTTGATTTACATTTACTGTTGTGGCTTAGGGTAGTTCTTAAGATTGTGGAACTCTTATTTGTTATTTAAATTTTGCTTGGTTAATAATATTACTAAAACTTGGATCGAAATCACTTTACTACATCATTTAGTCTAGTCTTAAATTTTTTAAATAGATACAAAGCCTAGTTGTAAAGAAAACGGGTCAATAATCTCGTCTGATCCTTTTTCGAACTCGTTATCGTATCTTTTCGCCGAGAAGTGTATTTTATCGAAAATACAAGGTGTAATTGAATTACTTTAGTCTACTGAAACATCATAGTTTCTTTTTATTATTAAAAACGAATTAATTAAAAATAGCAAAAAATATCCCCTTTCCTTAAAAACTTGAATATTTTCTGGTTCCAGCTTATCCCTATTAATCTATTTCTAGTCCTGTGCCATATGCCACTTGTTATGTCCACTGAGCACACTCCGAGTGGCTAGTTTACGCGTCGAAGTAACCCATTTTAACACCATTAAACGATTTCCATAAGACTATGTTTATTGATCATTTTAAGTTTTTAGTGCATCTTTTGACGATGATCCTGACTTATTTTTAGCACCTCCTGATGCATCTTTTATCACTCAACCAATATTGGTGTGTACGGCGCACATTCATTGGGATCCAGAATTCTGCGATGTAAAGCTTATTCAGACCATGATGTTAAGCAACGAGATCAAGGGTATCCTGGAAGAATCTGCTCAAACACTTAGGGCCAACAATGTCAATATATCAGATCCTAGCAATATTCAACTGGTAAGACTATTTTCCCCATAACGTTAATTTTCAGGAAAAATCAGGATTCTGGCCTTTTGGCGTACTCGGTGTTTTTCATCCGAAAGATAAACACCGTTGTTTACTTTTTGTTTAAAATAAACCTTTAGTTTGAAATAGTTGTCAAAATGAGTTTTTTTGAGATAAATTTGAAAATATTTTGGAAAAATATCAAAGTCGTACATTGTAGTTGTACAGGTATTGCTTCTTTTTAATGCATTTTGTTAAGCAAAAAAAGGTAATTGTCTCGAAAGTTGCCTCCTGTCCGATTTTGACCAAATTTGGTATACGGGGCTTTTTTGGGGCGCTGATTACGAATCAGAAAAAATATTTTTTCGGCAACGTTTCGTTTTCGAGATATTCATCATCAAAATTGAAAATCTTATTTACACTATTCCCCCTTTTTTTGCACAGAATTCTTGATTTTTACACTAAATTGGCTCACAATATTTTACAAACACTTTTTAAAAACTTTTTTTTATATTACACCTTTTTTGCATTTAATTACAAACCTCCACTTTCACACGCCGCAACGTGGCAACAACCATGTATACACTAGGGATTTTATACACAAATATGGCTGCTGCCTTTGAACTTAAAAGTTCACAATTTGGGAGGAAAAAGGTGAAAAATAAATAAAAATACAAGGTTTTAAAAGGTGTTATGTGCCACTTTAGTGTAAAAATCAAGAATTGTGTAAAAAGAAGGGGAATATAGTGAAAATGAGGTTAGTTTGATTTTCAACTTTGATGATGAATATCGCGTAAACAAAACGTTGCCGAAAAAATGTTTTTTCAGATTCGTAATCAGCGCCCCAAAAAACCCCCGTATACCAAATTTGGTCAAAATCGGGGAGGAGGCAACTTTGAGATAATTTCCCAAAAAAAAACTGATGCTGGAAGCACAGATGCTACTTAGGAAATATGTTCAAAGTTTGGGTTTATTATACTCGAAAAATGGACGAAGATAAAAAGGGTAGAGTTGTGGAGAATTATTTAAACAAATATAATAGAAAAATAACCTTAGATTTATAAACTTGTCGTTGGGCGTTGGCTCCCACGTCGACGTTGAAGACCCTAGTTCCTATAATTTGACTTAAATGTCAAATCTGCCACTTTTATTTTGGTTGATGTTTTAAATTCTTTGGTTTGTGTTTACTGACATTTATTAAACGATTTATAAAGTGAAAAATGGGCAAATAAATGTTTCAAAAGTAAGGTAAGATTATTGATTGTCATTTAACGTACTACCAAGCCCTTTCTATGTGAACTCGTGCGCTCGTAGAAAAAATTAACTTAAATTGTCTCTAACGCCAAGTTCAGCGCCAACGCAGGTCGACGCTGTTTTATAAATTGCTGACGTAAAATGAATAATTTAACATCGAACGCCAGGGCGACGCCGTCGCCAACGCCAGCGACAAGTTTATAAATTAATCACAAGAAAAAAAACTGCAAGTTATACCGGCGAAAAGATTAATTTAAAAACCAGACCAGATGGTCTTATAAGAAAGCCTTCAAATTGTATATCTAGTTTTTTTAGGGTCGATCAAGTTGCCCCCCACTAATAAATTTCAATTTTTTTCTACGTGTGAATTTTGCACACATTTTGCACAATTTTGCACAGGCAATTTTAATTTTTGCACACCTGCGCAAGAGTAACTGTGACTATGTAACTGTGGGGGAGGCCAACTTAACGCCAGCCCCCCCACTTATTTTTTTTTACTTTTTTTATGTCAATGGATAGCTTGATTTTTGCACAATTTTGCACAACCATTGGCGATTTTTGCACAAGTGCCCCAAAAGAGGTATAATGCTTTTAAAATGTATCCGTAGCCTCCCCCACCCAAAGTTTTTTAACTTTGATTATATCAAATAAAAGATTGATTTTTGCACAATTTTGCACAACCATTGGCAATTTTTGCACAAGTGCCCCAAAAGAGATATAACGCTTATAAAATATAGCCGTAGCCCCCCACCCAAAGTCTTTTAGGTTTAATTATATCAAATAATAGATTTTTTTTTTTTTTTAAATATTTTAAGCGGTTTTATAACAATGCTTTATAGTTAACATATTAAATCTTATTCGTTATTACATGTAAATAAATAAGATATATAATCTTAAGAATACCAAATAACAATATTCTAAAATTAAATAAATAACTTAATCTATATTTAAACATTATAAACTTCATCAAGTCCTAGGTCTTTCTGGATTGTTCCTAGGACCGATGCTGCATTACCCCGTTGCACAGCTAAACCAATTTTTTGGATGATGAAACTTCGAGATTTTTTGCATTGTATTTTTTTGCAAATTTCATTAATAAAACCCTTAGCCTCATCACCCAAAGGACCAAAAGTTTCAACAGCAAAAGGAATGAAGATAAAGCGTTCTTCAAGCTCTTTATATTTCAGATGTTTTTTATTCTCGGCAATACGAGCAGCCGCACCTACAAAATTAGAAGTTTTGTCCAGATAGGATTTTGCAAGTGTATGGCTGCAAGTAGCGTCCCAAAGTAATTGTTTTCCGTATTTCCATGGAATTAAGGTCATTCCATCTACCCGTTTTCCATCGCTTCTGCAAACTCCAAGAGGCTCTAATACAGAAGGATTTTCAGCTAAAATCAGAGCTCTTTTGATAATGTCATTTATCTGACTGTGTCTAGAAGAACGCCCTGCGCTTTTTTTGCAGCTTAACCCATGTAGGCCATAAATATCAGCATTTTCGCCGCAAACGCAGGTGTGCTCTCCACACACAGGCAGACCAAGTCTGAGAGCGATGGAAATATGGAATGTTTTATTGTCTAACAAATTTCCCAAGGACGAAGATGGAAGTGCGTTAATCCAAGCATTACTTTCAGGGGCCTGAAGAGCAAGTAGACGTGCCTTATCTTCACTTGTCTGGCACATGTTTGTAATATATTTGTGACGAGCTTGGCAAATTAAAAGTCAAAATCTTTCTGTTTTTTTGGTAATTCTTGTGGTTGATTTTGAAGATTGCAAACAGATAACCATCTTACAAAACAATTGCTGAAATCATTATCTACTGTCGCAAGAATATAGGAAGGTAAAATTTTGGAAAGTAAACCTGACACGTCATTGATTGAACCTAAAAAAGGCAGAAATAGACAGGGTGGATGTATCTCTTATTCCAAGACCTCCAAATTTTACTGGAAGAGTGCTTTGTAACCAAGAATTTAATTTAATATCACAATTTGTTATGTCTTGAACTAAACTTTGTAATACATTATCAAAATTACAAAGTAATTCTGGAGATTTCCAACAAGGTGAACATCTTAACAAATAAGACATTCGAGGTATGGCAAAGGAATATTTTAGTAAATAATAGGAAATATGTGAGTCTATAAATTTTAATTTGGTGCTAAGAGATTTTAAAAATTCTGTCTTTTTATTAATTGAGTATTCAATTTCATTTGACGAAAAAGCAGTTCCTAATAAATTAAAATTTGAAATGGGAATTACTGACAGATTAGGAACAACACTTAAAAAATTTGATAGTATATTGGAATGATCTTTAGATAAAACAGTTAATTCACACTTATCAAAATTTAAATTTAAACCCAAATCTTTACTTCCTTTGATTATTTTATGAAAATTATCTAAAACCGATTTTGGGTTTCCAGCAAGGGTACCGTCATCTAGATACCAAAGATTTATTTCTGTATTTAATGATAAAATAAGTGGATGAATTGCTAAACTAAAAAGAGCTGGTCCAAGAGGATCTCCTTGTTGGACACCTCTTTGAGAAAAAATATGTTGATCACCGTAAGAAAGTAAACTCGGATTATCATAACATTGGGCTATAAATGGTAAAAATTCTGGAAGATATTCGCTTACTCGTGATAAAATTGTTTTTCTATTAACCATATTAAAAGCGTTTTGATAATCTATTTTTAAAATAACTTTATCTGATTCGTGAGGATAAAGAAGAAAACGACGTATTGCATGTTGATATGGGCGAAAAAGGTTTCCTAGCTTTTCATAAATACGAGAGCATATTACCTTAGAAGCTAAACGTCGGAAACATATTCCTACTGCTATTGGTCGAATACCTCCATCTTGTTTATTAAAGCACATAGGTTTGCTCCATAAAAAAATTTACAAATTCTTTTGGAACTGAACCTTAAAATAAATGAGTTATAAAAGACTTAATTGACGACAGTAATTTAAAAGAATGGTTACCATGCTCGTCACTTACCAAGTCTTGGTCTTAATGAATCTATACCACCAGCAGACCCAGGACGAAATGAAGAAATAGCACTTTTAATTTTATTTTCAGATAAATTAAAATTAAAATGAATATTTTTAAAGGAATAATCGACATCATTATCCTGTTCGGATACGATGTTTTTTCAGTTTTTCAAAGGTCTCTTCATTTCTAGGTGCGATAGTATCATCTGAAGCGAGAATTCGGATTGCATTTCTGATATTCCATCTGCATTTTGGCTTTATTTTCTTTGAAAGGTACTTATTTCATCAAACTTGTTGGAATCTTTCTTCTTTGATGGTTTTTTAGATGTTGTATTATAACACGATAATAGATTGTTTAATTTTGCAAACCATTGGCATTTTTTGCACAAGGCTCCAAAGGTATAATGCTTATAAAATATTCCGTAGTGCCCCCCTCTATTCAACGTTTTCTTACTTTTATTATACTAAATAATAGCTTTTTTAACTTTGATTATACCAAGTATTTGATTTTGTACAACCATTGGCGTTTTTCACAAGTGCCCCAAGTGTAGATGCTTATAAAATATATCCGTAGTCCTCTCTGTATTCAACGTTTTCTAACTTTGATTATACCAAATAATAGCTTTTCTAAACTTTGATCAAGCCAAAGCATAGCTAAATTTTTGCACAACCGCATTGTTGATATCCAAACCAACTTTATTATGCATTATTCTTACGAATAAAAACAAAATACTTGGTATAATAAAAGTTAAAAAACTTTGGGTGGGGGGGCTACTGATATATTTTATAAGCATCATACCTCTTTTGGGGCACTTGTGCAAAAAGCCAATGGTTGTGTAAAATTGTGCAAAAATCAATCTATTATTTGATATAATTAAAGCTAAAAGACTTTAGGTGGGGGGCTACGGCTATATTTTATAAGCATTATATCTCTTTTGGGCCACTTGTGCAAAAATTGCCAATGGTTGTGCAAAATTGTGCAAAAATCAATCTATCATTTGATATAATCAAAGTTAAAAAACTTTGGGTGGGGGCTACGGATATATTTTATAAGCATTATACCTCTTTTGGGGCACTTGTGCAAAAATCGCCAATAGTTGTAAAAAAACTGTGCAAAAATCAAGCTATCGATTGACATAAAAAAGTAAAAAAAGGGGGGGTTGGTTTTTTGGCCCCTTCCCCACAATTACATAGTAAAGTTTTTTGCGCAGGTGTAAAAAAATTAAAAAAATTGCCTGTGAAAATTTGGGGAAAAAATGGGGCAAAATTCACATTTAAAAAAAAAATTGAAATTTATTGGGGGGGGGGACCAACTTGATCGCCCTTTTTTTTTTTTACTTAAAAAAAATTTTTTGATAAAATTTTAAAAAAAAATTCTAAAACTGCTCAAGGAAGAGATAAAAAATGTGCCTATTTAGAATGTTTGGTGGCCAAGTTTTACCAATTTAATTAATCTATGTCCCTTTGGGGGTTTTTTATCCTAATTCAAATATTTTATTAAAAAATAATAGGTACAAAAATGTTCCTGTAAGTAGAAATACCAGTCTAGATAGACTTTAAAAGCGGCAGTAAGTAGAGACACAAATACAAAAGTGAAAAAAAATGTCAACTCATTTCTTGCAAGCCTCCGGGCGCACATAAAAAGGGGGAAGTCGACGAGGTAAAACAGGGAACCCCCATCCCACTACTTCTCATTTGTGGGGGCGGAATTTCCCTTTTATTTTGCTGTGTATTTTCCCCCCCTCATTTAGGCGCAGAATTTTAATTTTTATTTAGCGGGGGGTTTTTCCCTTTTTTTTTGCAATTTAAAAATATACCGTCCACCCCTTCCTTTATCATTTGAAGAATAAAAGATTCAGTGAAAATAGGGTGGATGTGGTTATATCAACACATAATTGTGGGAAATTTCATCTGCTATAAAAACCTAATTTAATTATTAAGTTAGTCATATTTTTCGTTGGTAATTTCAGAGACTAAAATTTGTTGTAATATTTTGGGGATAATAATATTTTTTAAATTTAAAAATAAATGATTATTACGTTTTTTTTTAAATTTATTTTATATAGGTGTCGTTTAATCACGTGATGTTTTTTACTTTTTTTAAACCCCCCCCCTCCACCCAAAAAAGGGGTATTTTTAGTACTTTAAAAAAATGTTAGAATATTATTTTAAAATTACAAAATAAGTAAACTAATTCTACAGCAACAGCGAGTCGAGCAAACGCCGCTTTTCGTTTCTTGAGAAATCGCGCATTCAGCGACAAAATAAATACACGTGATATCTTACACCCCTTCCTCCTTGTGATATTTCGTGATATTTGCCGAATCCCTTTCCCCCCCTTTCGAGCCTCACGTGATTAATGGACAACCCCATAGAAATGATCTATACAATTTTTTTTTTAAATTAAACCCCTAGTAGTTTGATTTATAAAAGAAATAATTTCGTATTTCCTTAAAATATTCCATTATTTATTAGCATAATTTAAATCAGAAGAAATATAGATATTTAAATCTAGTATAGTTATATTATTTATAATAATAATATAATAATAATATTATCGTAAATTTTTTAAAAGTTTTGTGGCGGATTCATGTTTCGGTATGTTTTCTTAGAGATACTGCCTTACTTTTTTGGAAAATGGTACCACTTCGGTCCAGATCCCGGAGTATAACGAACTGAGCCCTGTTGACCCCTATGAACTTGCAGATCGCCTGCAACAAAAAAGAAAAAAACCCCCCCCAAAATACCACTTTTAATGTTTTACGTTTTTTTTTATCTTTGTGACAGCTCAGAAGGAATTTTCATATACATATATAATATATGCTAAATATACATATATTTTCCCGGGACCAGAGTACCGTGAGTGCCGGGTTTTCCGATGTTTAACCCATCTCTTTCCCCCCTTCCGTCAACGCTGTCCAAGCACTAAAACATGCAAATATTGCATTTTTTCAGCACTTTTTTACAACGCGGTGTCCCCCCCGGACGTTTTTTTTAAAAAACTACTACCAATATCCCCCCGGCGGGGGGGAACGAACCCGGATCGCGGGCACAGCAAGCCGAGACTCTGACCACTACGCTTCCCCGGGAGACCTTTCCATTAATCCAGTCGTTAGTTCAGGCGGTTGTTTCACCCTCTTAAAAATACTAGATAAATTTTATTAATTTTCGGCGGTTAGAGGAAAAAACCCCCAAACTGGACTACAACTCTAAATTTGAAATATTCTTATCTTCGACAATATCATTGATAGCAAAGGCAAGAGATATTAACCTTGCCTTGAGTATTATTTTATTGCATTTGAAATTGAATTCTGAATATGTGTTTGTGGGGGGGGAGCGTCTCTAGAGAGGGGGGGAGAAATATTATTATGACGAAAATAACTATTTTGGGATAATACTGTCAATATAAAAAGACAGACCAAAATTTTAGATTGGGTTCCAATTTATTATATGACTTTTCCCTTATTCTTTTTTTTTCCGGTGACCGGATTATTGTTCTAATGACAAAAAGGCGAGATTAAAATAAAAATGATTTAGATATACATACAGCAATTGTAAGTTCTAAAAAAAAAAAACAGCAACGTCAAAAAAAAACATCGTCAGGACATATTATAAGGAGAAAATAAGATATCCATGTCCTACCAGAATGCTTTATATTAGCTGAACGGGATACAATAAAAATGTACAGAAAATAAACCTATATTTGTTTTTACATTTTTGCTAGGGTTTCCATACGTCCGAATTTGCCGGGACATGTCCTGGTTTTCGGGGGTCCGGGGGGGTCCGGCCGCATTTTTAATATAGGTCCGGGAAAACGCCGAAGTTTGAAAATACAAATTAAAAAAACCCGACCTTTTAAAACCCTTTGAATTTTTTGCTTGTTAATTATTTAATCTACGACGCACATTCCGATTTGTCCATCTCTACTATGCCTTTTTTGACACCCACATACCATGGCACATGGCACGATGATGTGCCATGCCCACATACTATCGTTGGCATAAAGAGCGTTAAGTACGGAATTTTTTTTGTGTTTGCGGTGATTTCTAATAGTCGTATGATATTTACCGAACGCTTTATTTAAATTTAGTAATCAGTTCTGTATTTTTCAGTTTATGCTACTGGCTACTTAGTAATCATTTAGTATTTTTAAACGTACAATAATACAAATACAGTAAAATAGTAAAATTAATTAAAATAACAATAATAGCAAAACGAAAGTGTCCAGTAACGGATGCGATGCTTAAAGCATTCCCTTCTTTTAAACAGGAAAAATCCGATTCCGAGGTAGTTTGTAACATATGCCATACGAATTTTAGTATTGCTCACAAAGGCAAATTACACAAAATACCTTTAATTTAGGTTTATAATGTATTTTTATATTAAATAGGATAATTTTAATTTAGCTTTTATTGTTATAAATAAATTTATAACATATATTTTTGAACTGTCCGGATTTGTGGATTCATGTGTCCTGGATTTTAAAAAGACCATATGGAAACCCTAATGTTCGCTAACTTACCGGTGTTACTTTTAGGTTCTGTGTGGTGATTTCAACTCGTTACCTGATTCGGGAGTAATAGAATTTTTAAGTACAGGCAGGGTATCCCAAGATCAAAAAAGACTTTAAGGCATTTAGCTATAAATCCTGCTTAGAAAAGAGCCTCAGCTGTGATAAACCAAATGAATTTACGCATTCCTTCAAATTAGCGTCTGCTTACAATGACGAAATTATGCCGTTTACGAATTATACGTAAGTATATATTTCATTTTTTTCTGGTCTTTTATTTTATTGTAATAAATTAGGGTGACTAAAAATTTTAGTAAAACTTGTAGTTTAGTGTTCCAGCATATACCTACTAGAGGCAGTATTTGGTGCGAGACAGAAAGAATAATAGTATAACCTTTATATATAATATAATATACCCCACCCGGCGACCAATCAGGCACGCGATGCGAGAGAGAAATGTTATACTACTATTCTTCTTTCTCCATCGCACGCTTGTTCACACGGCCGAGGTCGAGGTGTATGCTCGAAGTTTATAATTATACAGAGAGTAAACCCTGACGTATCGAGGGCTTTTGGGACCCAAATCAATACATTACAAAAATTCAATCCATATTAGAACAAAAACTAATTTAAACACACAATAATGGAATTACCAAGTATTGTTCTGCAGGCAGGTGGAATATGGAAAAATTCCATGGCTTCCCTATTAATTTTAGAAAAAAATGTGTGGAGAAAATAAATCACCCGCAGTTTTAATATTTCTATTTTAAATTAAAATATTGAATAAGAATTTGATTTGCAGTGTCACTGTCAATATGAAGTTTAGTTAGGTCTTGCAGATTTCAATTGACTAGGAATTTTACAAAAGATTTTAATCAAAAAAACTAACTTAACTTTTGGATTATTTATTATATTTGTTTATCCTGGGACAGTGGGTTAGCAACGGTACTACAATTATAGTAGACGTACTACAATTTCACTCCTTTGTACTGTGTACTATCAAGCCTGTATTGTAATCCTTAAATCTACTACAATTTTTATAGATCATATTTTTGACCGAAAAAAACAAATTTTTCGTAATTATTTAACATAAACATCTCTTATGGCTGTGTCAAAAAGTAGCCCCAGAATAGCATAAACGATTATTTTTTCTAATCTACTCCCTTTTTTTTAAGTACTATAATTTTGCAGCCCTGGTACTATAATCCCACTCTCCAGGGTTGCCAACCCTGGCGTAATATATGTTTGATATAAAAAGACCTTATGTAAATTTTAAATTACTAATTTATCTGAAACTAACCTGATTTTGCCCCAATTTTCCCTTAATATAGCCTATTGGTACTAGTACAGAAATATTTGCTTTGGGAAAATCGCTTTACCATTTTCGAAAGCTATATATTTCACAGATAACCACTCCAAACTTATTGTATCTTGCTTATTTTTATGCCGTTTAAACTTCTTTCAAACTCGTTTATATTTAAATTTTTACAACTTTTAGAATTTCTAAATTTTGGTGTTTTTAAATAAAAATGTATTCTCTGGATAATTTTATTAAAAAACTAAATTTTTTTTTTAGGCCATTTTACCTATATTTTTTTTAAAAATAATTAAATCGGATTATCTTTACCCAAATTTGAGTTTTTATTTTGGCCCAAAAACTAAAATTTTTTTAGGGATATTATCTACTGTATACTTTTTCCAGGATAGTGTTTTATGGGTTAAATATTGTTATCATATTTTAGCGTATTTGTATCATTTTTGGATTTTAAAGTGCATATAAAACCCTGTCTAATTATAATCAAGTAATGGTGTGTTACTAGCGGTTGACATACATGAAATACGCGTATAAATCGTATGTCAAATATTAAAAAACCTAATTTAATTTGGTAAAAAGGCAACAACCGTTTTTATAATCTTCTATTAAAAACTATCCCAGTGTATAAACATATCCTTATTTAATAGAAATTATTTTTCTAAACCAGTCATGGAATTTTTAGTCTTGTTTCACATACAATTAAAAACACCACAAAATTGTTTTTTGTCTTAATTTAAATTGGCCGTCACGTAGCCTTATTTATATTTTTATAACTAACTTTCTTTCTTGTAGGTAAACTTATTTAAATAAGTGATTATATGACCACCATGGACAGGGGTCATTTTGTGCTTGTGCTTGTTGAAAAAAAAAGAAGCTAATTTTTTTTGAAACTCGCCCTAACTACTTCCTTTGTAATATTTTTTTTTTTTTTAAAGGGGGTTGTGCTGTGATTTACGATACAACACGATACACAATGAATTTGTTACCGTTTATTATTACGGGTTAATAGATCTTACAAATTTACATAAAACTTAAAAAGACCTCAGTTAATTACCGCGCCAGTATTTCATTATTTTCCAACTTTCCAACAAATTTGGTACAGTTTTTGTTTATTAATTTATAAAATTTGTGTTGCAAAATTTGAATTTAAGGGCATAAAAAGACTACATATTCTTTGCCAAAAAACACAATGACACCTCTGGGACTGCTCGGTCCGATTTCGCAAGAATGGATAACGCATAACAAGGTCATCGGCTGTCCACATCCGCACGTTTACTCGGATCATTTTCCACTACTGGTTGAACTCGAAATGGTACCCACGTTAACCGCATCTATAAATGGGATTATCAGGTAAAATTAATGAAAATCGATTTTTGGCATGGTTTTGATTTTTAGTAACTTAGGAGTTTACTTATTTAGATTCACAAAGTAATGGTATGGGTACATGGTTTTGAAATGTAGCGTCTGTTTGGTCCAAGTCAAAAACCGAGAAATTGTAAACATGTAAAATGGTTAAATTAATTTTAGCTGGTATATTGCGTTATAATTGCTGGTTTTAATGACATTCGCAATCAGGTAGTTAGAATAGGTCTATAAGTTTATTAACCGGTTTTTTTGTGGTTTGCCCAAGGGTTTTTTTAAATTTTACCACACTTATAAATGTACTTCATGTTCTGAATGCTTGGGTGCTAACCTTTTTACATGTTGTCCAGCTATTTTCTAGTTTGTGTACAAACAAAATACAGTTTGGAAGTTTTGGATAAAATCTACGGCGAAGATCCCGGACACGCCGATTTTTATTTTTGGCCGGGGTTTTTTTTTGATGATAAATTCATGTATAGAGGGCGACCCAAAAACAAGTTATGACAATTTTTTTTTGTAATGGAAACACATTTTTTTTTTTCCTTTTAAAATTTACTTAAAATTTAAGTATCTTTCATGTTTTATGTCCAATACCTAAACTCAACAGATATCGAGATATTTACGATCGAACATAATTCAGTAACTAAGACCGTACAACAGGTGACATCTAAAAATCAACGGCGGCGACCTTTTGTTAAAATTTATGTTGTTGACATTTGTCAAAAATTTGAACATTTGTGTTGTGAAATTTGTGAAATTGTGTTTTAAATTTTCGCTGATTATTAATTGTTCTTTCTTGTTATTAATTCATCCAATAATGGTTCGTAATTTGACAAAAAAACAGCGAATCGAAATTTTGATTATGAGAGGATCGAGATAGACAACGAACACAAGAAAACGTTTGTGTTTTATTTAATAATAGATATCCAGATGAAAATCCTATAGTGCAATCCACAGTTTCTAAAATTTTAAAGAAGTTTTCTGAAGTTGGACATGTTAGAGATAATTTACGGCACCGCTCTAAGGTGTCCGAGGAAGTGCAATTGAACGTGCTATTGAATTTTCAAGAAAATCCGCATACGAACTCAAGAGCGGTGGCTGCTGATAATGACATCTGCCACACTTCTGTTCTGAAGTACTTGAAGATTCATAAATGGCAACCGTACAAAGTACAGCTAGTTCACGAATTAAACGAGGACAATCCTGATCGTAGAGTTAAATTCTGCGCTAACATCATGGCCAGGTGCAATGCAGATAATCATTTTGTCGATCGTATTATCTTTTCGGATGAAGCTACCTTTACACTCAAGGGAACCGTCAATAAGCAAAACTGTCACTACTGGGCGCCCCAAAATCCGCATTGGATGATGGAGGCCTCAATATCCGGAAAAGGTAAATGTTTGGGCCGGAATAGTCGGGGACAGAATATTAGGACCATTTTTTATTGATGGAAACTTAACTGGTGAAAAATATTTAGAATTGCTCATGGATTTGGTTCCGGTTCTTGTTCCTATATCCAGATGAAGATCGTCCTGACGCTTCCAATGACATGTTATGGTTTCAGCAAGATGGAGCACCTCCTCATTACCAGCGTAATGTTAGGGACTATTTAAATGACATTTTTCCTGGACGATGGATTGGGCGACGAGGAGTAATCGAATGGCCGGCACGATCACCTGACCTCACGCCTTTGGATTACTTTCTTTGGGGTTATCTTAAGAGTAAGGTGTACTTTAACCGACCAGCAACTATCGAAACCTTAAAAGAAAGAATCCGGAATGAAATAAGAACAATTACCCCAGAAATGATTCAAAATGTCAAACAGGAGTTTATTCATCGACTTGCTTACTGTCAAGAAGTAGATGGGATCCAATTTAAACATTTAATTTAATTTGTTGTTTTACTTTTTTTATTAAATTTATTGATAAAGTTTTATCTAAAAAAAAAGCGGAAAAATAAAAAAGAGTGTCTAGGTTTCGCCGTAGATTTTCGGCTAAAAGTTTTTGGGGAAATTTTTTCCCCAAAATTCCAATTTATTTTTTTTTTTTTTTTTAATTTAATACAAACAGCCTTTACAAAAAAAAACGTATTTTAACTCCCAGAGCCCCGGGAAATGCAATCGTAATAAACATGAGATCGTGACCCACCTTATTTTCAAGTTAACCCATAGTTTACAATATGAGAAATTTTCCATTTAAATTGAAAAATAGGTAATTAGGTAATTAATACCCGAAATGCCAAAAACAGTAAAAATTAATATTTTGTCAAAGTCTAGCGTTTATAATTACTTTTAACATTGCATTTTTGCATTTATCTAAAACAGATTTATCATCTAAAATTATTTACTCACATTAACTATTTAGTATCTGAAATGAATAGGAAACCCTTTTATTGGAACATATCAAAAAAAATAAAAAATAAAGCCACATTCGTATATGAACCAACAAATATGGTGTTCCATTAGGAAATTCTTCATCTCTTTTGTTTCATTTTAAATCTCTTATATTTTAGAAAAATAATACATAAGAGGGCTATTTCACATTTCTTTTAATACAAAGAGAGCCTAATAAATCCTAAATTGCCCTCTATATTAAGTATCTCACCAAAACACCCATGTAAAATAAGGGCCAAGTTCCTATCTAAAAATCTCGGCCTCTTAAAGTACTGATATCTAAAATTAGACCAAGTTCTGTCCAGAATTTTGTTCCACTCTTTGGTCTTTGCAAGTTTTTTACTGATGTCTGTTTAAATGAATAATCTTTTTTTATTAATTTTAACAACTTTTTCTAATTTAAAATCTAGGTACCATTACTTTGTTAATGTTATTTATTTAGCTTGTTTTGCGCTTAAGCATGCCTGAATAAGTTAGGGAATTTTCATTTTACTTGATGCAGCTACAAGTACAGATCAAAAATCCTTGCAATAGTTTTTAAACTTTTTATGTTAAAATTAGATTTTATGCCTGTATTTGCTTACTTTGGTAATTTTTATTTTTAGGGCGAAAACCCAAGGGAAAAAAGGTAGTAAAACACAAAAAAGATTTTATCGCTCTCCCAATTTTGCCATGAACTTAACAAGAGTAAAATAATAACATTATGCTTTATAATCAAAATTTATTCCCACGTGACATTGTGTACTATGAATTACCTCTTATTCCCTACTATACCGCATGATAGAGCTTTATTTGTAAATAAATGTACATATAATGTAATCTCGAATTGTAGTGTGATAATTAGTTGTTATTTTGAGTTGAACTTAGACTTGGATTGTGATTCAAAAGGAGAGTGGGGATAGCTTTGCTGCGTTGGTCTATATTGTAGGTAATTGTTTTTATTAATTTTATATTATTGCTATTTGTTAAGGGCCGTTTCTACAATGTAGTGTCAGCATGTGATTTAAAGCAAGATCTTAACTATAAATCATTAAATAATCTCACAAATAATAGTCTAAGAGCCAGCTTAAAGCAGACAACACATATTTTAACAAAACTTAAAATCCGTCCAGTGAGTCTGTTATACCCACTAAACAAAATACTAGCTAAGCCCGGCCGCGGTAAGTTCGGGGTCACTTAGGTGTGACAGTTCATCAGTGCTCTTTACAAGCAAGAAATAAACTTTAAAAGTAAATTGAAAAACTGTTTAAATATTTTAAAAAGGAAATTGTCAAAAAAAAAATAATTTAATGAATTCTGTAAACTTTAAATTTATTTTTAAGTGAAATTAAACATTACATATAGTAAATCTAGGTGAAGTGATAAATTTAGTAAACTTAGTATGGAAAAAGGAATAAGCAAAAGAAAAGTTCAAAACTTACTCGTTGTCAAGCTGGAGTCGTAGCAGTTTGAGCAAACAAACCATGTAGTAGGACTTTAGTAAACTATCACATCATTACATAAAATAAAATAAAAGTCAAACAACAGTGAGTTATGTTACATTTTCCCTTATTAAAGGGTACATTTTTTTTTCAACCTAACCTAACATAATCACATGTTCGTCTTTCCACAAAATGGTATACTTGTGTAGTCTTTTTTAAAAAAATCACCCTTTAATATGGGAAAATGTAACATAACGCACTGTTGTTGGACTTTTATTTTATTTTATGTAATAATGTGATAGTTTACTAAAGTCCTACTACATGTTTTGTTTGCTCAAATTGCTACGACTCCAGCTTAACGACGAGTAAGTTTTGAACTTTTCTTCTGCTTATTCCTTTTTCCATACTTCAAGTTTACTAAATTTATCACTTCATCTAGATTTACTATTGTAATGATTAATTTCACTTAAAAATAAATTAAAGTTTAGAGAATCCATTAAATTAAAAAATATTTTTGACAATTTCCTTTTGAAAATATTTAAACAGTTTTTTAATTTACTTTTAAAGTTCATTTCTTGCTTGTAGATAGCACTGATGATGGTATACCGAAAGCTAGGATTGTTTTAAATAAAAATTTGCACGAAATACAAAGTCTCTTCATTTCCTAAATTCGTACGTGCACACAGCCACAACCAAGTTTCAGTATTTTAACAAGACTGCCGTTTTAATATTTCATTACATAACTCTACTGTAATCGGAAAATAATGATGGCAGACAATTTTAGCGGTTTGACGTCAAGGCAGACACTTTTGAATATTCCAAAAAATTTTAATTTCGAAATTATTTTAACAAATCTAAAATTTATATATATTATTTATTAAATTATTTTGAACTTATATTAATTTTGGCAGACATTTTTTCCGGTTCCAAAAACCCGACAGATAGCGCAACCTTTCGTCCAGCGCGTGCATACATACATGCATAATATGCCCTGCCCTCCACGCGTAAACAATTTTCTTCTACATCATTGGCCTTCCACAAACCTTCAAACTTCCTTGTGCTAAGCTCAATTTATAAATTTTAATTCCATTTTTATAGAAACTCATCCCGTGGATGATGAAAACGTGTCACATGATAAGGGCGATTCCGAAGATCAACTTTAAAATCAAATAATTACTGATATTGATGTTATAATTACGACTTCGAGAGAGTGTTAAATTAATGGTTTCTTTAAATAAATTGATATTTTGGTATAAATTAATTAAAAATAGCAATAGGAGTTTAAATTATTTTTCTTGTTATATTTCTATAATACTTCTGTTTTAAAATATATTTTTAAAAAATGGCCTTTTTTTCTTATTCCCCATCTTTATACCAGAAAAGTACTTGTTAAGGGGTATACTCATAAAAATTTTTTAAATTTTTTTGCGTTTTTTTTTGGTAAACAAATTAAAAGGGGTTTAAAAGTTAATATTATGCATGTAAGTATGCCCGCTGGGAAAGGTTCCCTGTCTCCCGGGTTTTTTGGAAACCCAAAAAATGTCTTCAAAATTTTTATAAGTTCAAAATATTTTAAATAAATAACATTAAATTTTAGATTTTTAAAATTTCAAAATTAAAACTTTTTGGAATCTTAAAAGTCTGCCGTGAAATTTTAAAAACGGCAGCCTTGTTAAATCTTTTAAAAATTTTTTTTTGTCACACCTGGGGGCCCTGTGGGCCCGCGCCGGGAAGCTAGTCCCCATGTCTTGTTTAGTAGTATAACAGACTCACGGGACGGATTTTAAAGGTTTGTTAAAAATTTTGTTTGTTTTAAGCTGGCTCTTAGATTTAACCAGTTTCGGAAAACTAAAAAGTTTTTGTTGTTTCCTTTTCCCTTTTTTTAAAGTACTATTAATTCTTATGGGTTTAAAAAATTTTCCCTTTTATGGGAAATGTCATCATTATCATTTTAAAAGGATTTTTTTATAACATATTTTATATAAATTAGAAGGAAAACATTTTATTAATCTTTTGTAAAAAAATAATTTTTTTTCCCTCGGGGCCTTTTGTATAATAGGCCCAAAAAATTTTAAAAACCCCCCTATAGTTCCCATTTAAACCTTTTGTGTTATCAATAAAATATAAAAGGGGGAAGGGCTATTTATATGATTATTTTAAATTATTTTATTGTACTTTTACTTCTAAATTCTACCTTAACAATCTTAAAGCTGTGGTAAAGCAAAAAAAAAAAATGCCCCATAGATTTAAGAAAAACAGTTACCAAGATGACTGTATTAATATTATTAAAACCCCAAGGGGTTTTATATTTTAAAAAAAGATCATATAAATGTTAATTTGGTTTAAAGTTTTTTGGTTTTGAAAAAAAAAGGAAAAATTTTAAATTTCCCTGACAAAATTAAAAAAAATATATTTACGGGGAAAAAAACCCGTCTTAAGTGTTAATTAACTTCGCAATAAAACTAGAGTTGCATTATTTGTGAGAAATAGTCACGGTAAAATATATATATATCTGTTTATTTGTTGTGTTTCCTATTACTGCCGTTTAAACAAAATTTTAACATTAAAAAATGCTTTGTTATCATGGTTTTTGCATGAACGCTGTATAACAGTGCATCCTATACAGCGTTTGGATGATCCTAAATATATATTTTCCATATTAATATAGCTCTAAGTAGTAGTTAATTTAATTTTTACCTTTAAACCACATTTTCCGACGTTGTACAGTCGGCCTCAAGCTTTAATAAAATCATTAGCATCTTGTCAGTGGAAAAAGTATTTTAAAAATTTTAAAAAAGGGGCGTTTACCAGTTTTTAATCCATATATTTTCACCTAATTGGTATTTTTTTTTAGGTTGGTATTTTTTTTCTCTTCCCCAAAATTTCCTACGTTGCCCTCTACCAAATTAAAAAATTTTAATATTGGTGAACTTTTCACCAATATTTTAAAATTTTAAAATTTTTCACCTAAAACCCACCATTATCACAGTTGTATTGGTTTAGAAAAAAAAGTGTGAGGGCCTACACTTTGTACTGTGCACAAGGTTATTGACCACCAAACTATTTTAAATTTAAACAAAAAATTAAAATTAAAATGGTCTAAATTTTCTTCCACATCCTACATGTCCATCATAAAGCTTGGGGTTTCCCAAAATGGATAATTTCGTTGAGAACCTATAAAACCAACCTTATTTATTTTTGGTTTTTGGTGTAGGAGGTGGGAAATTTTTTTTTTGAAAACCCTTCCAAAAATGAACATTACAGTTTTGGGGGATGCTTCCTCTCAGAAAAGTGCAGAACATTTGTTAAAATACAAAATGTAAAACAAAAAAAATTTTTCTACTCTAATCGCTTATAACTTTGTAAGTATTGGTTAAAAAAAATTTCCAAAAAAAATGTTTCTTTATTAAATTTCCACAAGATAAAATTGGGTTTGAACCAAAAAAGCATTACGCTTTTTTGCAAAATATAAGTAAACAAATACTTGCAATTCGCCCTGGGGCCAAAAAAAGCACAAAACATTTCTACAAGAATTCAGGCTACTGGCAACAAAAAAAATTTTTTTTGGAATAAAAGGGTTTTTTTCCCACCATCATGTTGGTATCTATGGGGTTTTTTTTTTCCATAGGAATTTTGTTAGATCCATTGACCATAACAGATTTATTGAAAAAATATGATATACTAAGAAGGGCTCTTGCTTAAATTATTTTTTTTCTAATTTTTAAAAAAATAATTTATATTTCCCAAAAAAAAAAAAAAAACCGCTTTTTTAAAAACCAAAGTAAAATAGAAAATCTTTTTAAGAGTTTGTGTTAATGATAGATGTCCAATAATTACGACCAATTAATTTGGAATAAGATTAAAAAAAAAAATTAATTATTAACAAAAAAATTAAATTTTAGTAAAAAGTGTGAATGCAATTTACTATATTTCATAATAACTCTAATTTTTAAATAGCTACCAATAAAATAATTGAAAATTTAATATCAAGCATTACCTTTTCTACTATAACTGAATTTTTTTTATTTTCATTATAATCTTATTTCAAATTATTGGTCATAATTGATTTATTGGAGTTTCTATCACTGTAACCAAACTCTACTTAAATATTTTTTTTTTTTTTTGGTTGGTTTGATATAAAACCCCTATTTTTTGTTTATTTTTTTTTAAATTATGATTTATTTGAAAGCTTCATATTGGGCCCCAGAAATAACATCGTACCATGATGAAACATCACAAGTTAGGTTTGATAGTTTTGCATATTTTTAATCAATTTCGTTGGAAAAAAATTTGACAGTTTGCATGAGGAGATCAGAATATTGAACCTAGACACTTGTTTTTTTTTTCATATATACTAAAGATCTCAAGTTTTTTAAATGATCTTTTAAAATTAAAAATGGGGTTATTTAAATCTCCTCCATAAAAGTTTAAATTTTGAAAACATTTTTGCTTATAAACAAATTATCGATGAAAATTTTAATTAAAAATAGGGTTTTTTTCTTTTAATAATATATCGCAATCGTCAACCCAGTCGTTTGGGTTTATTTTATTCTACAAAAAAATGATTTCATAACAAAAGATTTCTTTTTCATTTGTGTAACAAAAATCGTTTAAACAATTCCCCTCGCATTTGTTCAAAACTTTAAACAATTGCTGAGGGCACTTCATGTCTAGGTTCAATATTTTGGAGTCTACCAAATCTGCTAAATTATCTCTTGTTTCGGCAAGCGGGATGCAAAATTACTGTGAAAAAAACTGTTGAACGGATTTTAACGAAATTTGGCGTTCTTTTCTGGCCGAAATAAGGTCCTTAAATAAAACTAAGGGTCAAAAATCCATGCAAAATCTTCATTTTTGTCTATTTTTTTTTGCCATTTGCAACAAGCGTAATACATTTTCGATTTATAACCAATCTTGTAAGAACTTTGGTTACAAATTCCCCCCTTACAATTTTTCTCTACGAAACACTTGTTTATGCACGATTTAAGTAAAAAAATATTTTTAAAATATTTTGTCTATTTAGCAATTGTTCCGGACCTTTCAGGGGATATCTTGATTCTTTTATATATCTTTCTAAAGGGGTTTTTAGTCTGTTTATACAAACAAGTTTTGTTTGTTTAATTGTTTATGTCAAAGTTGTGACTTTCATTTTGTGTGAAGTAATTTTTTAAAAATTTCAACTTAGGTTTAACCCCCATATGAAAATTTAACAAACTATATTTTTATTTGATCTCTTCGGCCTTTTGGATTGTCAACCTTGTGAACATACACCAGAAAATGATTTAATCAACAACAATATCACACCCAGAACTCTTACATAACACTAAAATGTAGAATAGTTAACATTACTTTTTTTAAAATCCCAGACCCTGTTTTTTCCATATTTTAAAAATAAAGGGTGTATAAACAGAATACTTTTGAATTCAAAAAATATTTTTCCCCCTCTAAAAACTGAGCCACTACTCTTGACAAATTGAAGACGCAAAAACTCCCCTAATGTGTTAACCTTATTTAGAAAAAAAAAACCTTCATCCAACAGTTAAGTCACATGAGCTTTTATTTATTTTTTTTAATTCAAATACCAAGATTTTCGTTTGTAAAAAAGTTTTAACTTATACTCCCCCTTCAAATAACTATTGTTGGACCTCACCTAACTTTTTAAAAAATGGAAAAACGTAATTCCTAAAGTTTAACTTGACAAATGGTCAAAACTTTGGTGAACTTTTTCCAACTCCCTGGTAAAAAAAAAAAATGATTTAATGGTTGTGAAAGCCACATTATAAGCAATTTTTGTAGATATTCTAAAAAAATATTAATTTTTATGACATAATGTCACAAATTATTTATTTGTTGTGACAGGTACATTTATTATTTTCAAAAAAAAGAAAGGTGGCAAGTTGAGTACTTTTAAGTTTTCCTGAATTTATCTCAGCATTAAGCAAACGTAAACAAGTGTTATTCAAAATAACAGGGAAATTAGGCTACGCAGTTATCTTTATTTAATAATAAACAACACTTTTTTTTGACGTTTTTTCGCAAAAATTTTAGAAGCGTTCGGTTTTTTGATTTGTAAAGTTCTGGGTTTTTACAAATGAAAAGTATTATTTCTATTTGAGATCTAATAGTGTTTAATTTTAAAGGATGGTGTGAATGTTAAATTTATGACCTATTCGTCGAATTTTCTTGATAACTTAAATGATTGCAAAAAGTTGTAATAGGTTTGTTTTTATTTCTCCTAAAATATAATAAAAAAAAAAATGTAAGTTAACTTTTTAAAATTTTTGTTTAAAACTATGCGCCTTGTTCTTATTTGAATATAAAACAACAAAATTCACATGTTTGTTTCATTTTTTAAGTTAAATTAATTGTTAATATAATTAAATTATATAAACAATGTTCGTCATGTTAATATTACAAATAATTTCTATTGGTTGACTTCATGTCCATGCAAAAGTTTGTGTATAAAAAAAATTTTTATACTAAAAATATGTTGTTTTCACTAAAAAATTTAAGAATATGGCTTATGGTTTGCTTGGTTCACCAATTTGGACATTATTCCATACAAATGAATTTTAGGAACATTTCAATAAACTAATCACATAAAAACTACCAAAAATTCTTCAAAAAAAACATAAAATAAAAAAAAAACGCATTTTATTATTTAATAAAGATAACCGTGGTATTAATAAAAATTTTTTTAAATAAGACAACCGGTATTCCGTCCACACAGTGGTTG
This sequence comes from Listronotus oregonensis, assembly GCA_019359885.1. Classification (NCBI taxonomy): domain Eukaryota; kingdom Metazoa; phylum Arthropoda; class Insecta; order Coleoptera; family Curculionidae; genus Listronotus; species Listronotus oregonensis. Next base: position 35,979 of record JAHBCN010004656.1, on the reverse strand, counting down.
AATATTTCTGAAAAAAATGGGGGGAAGATTTTTTTTAATGTGTGTTAGAGACAAAAGAATACATTAAAAAACTTTAGTTGTTAAAGCAAATTAATGAAATTCTGTTTTGTAAAGTTTATCTATTTAAAAAACAGTGCTCGTTGTTTTATCCCAAAAATTTTTAAATTTTACGATAACTTCTTTGCTTGGAAACTAAACGACATATTTAAACATAGCCAAATTTAATTCCGAAAGAAAATAAATTAAGTGGTAATTTAAAAATTCAGTCGATCATAAAAACAATGTATCCTGTTTCGGTATAACAACTGTTGCATATTTAGAATTGGTTGCTGCTCCAGTTTCAGCGGTAACCCAAAAGAAATTGCAATAACATGAGGGGAAACAGAACATATTGTTTTGAGAAACAGATACCGCAAATCAGGAAAATCCTGTTTCGTCTTGAGAGGCGGCCTGACGCTAACATACGTTGTGTAACTCCAGTGCGTGGAACAGCAACTGTTCCATTGGTGAAATGGTCGGTTCATAATTGCATCTTTTTTCTTCCGTATTTAGCAACGACATAATAACCATCTCAAACGGTGCTGGACATTCGTAATAAATTCGCCAGACACCATCATTATTTGCATATTTCATGATCGTCATTTTAATGAGAATGAGGTAAAACACCATAGACCACTTCATGACGGAGACCTGGTTTCAGAACTAACATTTGTGCTTTCTTTATCCAATAACGTAAGAAAGATAGTCAAGCGCCGCGCTGCTATTTCATCATCTCGATCCATACTATCAACTGCGGTAAAACATCAACTAAAAAAGTTGATCTCTCTCGTTAACACAGGAAACATTGGGGTGTTCGTCAGTGAACAAAAACCTTATACGTTGGCACTATAAGTTCCTAAAACATACAAATAAGAAGACACAAGTTATGTCAGCCTGCGTTGGTATACGTTATTTGTTCTTTCAGAAATCGGGAGCCACTGACAGATCTGAAGTTTACAGTACCAACAAAACTGGATCTGATTGCTGGCTTCGTGAATCCATCTCCAGATGGCACACTAAATTGAAAAAACTGTTTGGCATTGGTTGACTGTGGCCAAAGCAGATCTTGGCACTGGATTTTGATTTTAACAGCTGCTTCTATGTTTATTGTTTTATATTTCATCTATACAGGCTTAATACGTTATGGACCATGCAAAGCTATTATATTCTGAATTTGACACAAAATGATATTATAAATCACATATTTGAAAGAAAACATGCCAATCATTTTGAAAAATAACAATGTATTTAGTATGACATACGGGAAAACCCACTGTTAATAGGTTTTGGGTAATTTACTTACTATGTACCTCTAGTAGCTAAGTCCAATTTGTTAACTTTCTTAAAATAATGACTTGTAAGAAAATATATAATTTCTACAATTTTTTTTATAACGCATGGGGAAAGATTTGAGTTTCTGCAAGCCCATTTTAAGATGTACAAATGTGTGGAGTGCACTGGTTTTTAAAAAAGGAAACGTTTATTTGTTCATGAGACAAGAAAAATTAAATATAGAAAGTTAAAAAGTTGATTATCTTTAACTGAATGAATTTTATGTGGTGAATTAAACCATCGATCACAGAATATTATATCTTTTTTCTGGGGACTAATTTATTTGAACGAATTGACTTTTCTGCATAATCCTAACTTGACAGAATAGAGTGCAAACAAGCGTACAGTAGTTATTATTTCTCATGAGTTAACATTCAAAACACAAATATCTTTACACCTCCTAAGCAACATATTTAATTTATCTTGTAAAGATGAATGATTTATATATTATGAGTGATATTTTGCTAACTTCCTTTGATCACAAAATAAGTAGAAAAGCTGGGCCAGAGCTTTAAACAAAAATTTAAAAACTTGACTGACAGTCCTTAAAACGATCCGGGCAAAGCGATCCAACGTTTGTATTTCCGCTACTACCACAAACCATAAGGCGGCGCGTATGCGTCTAAGCGCACCAAAAATGAACAGAAAACGATAGGTTTGTTCCACAGGTGTCTGGCTGAACTGATCATATTTCGCGCAGTGATTAAATTGGGAACATTTTAATCGCGGCTGAGGCGGACTGCTCCGTACGCTGGTTTGAATTGCTTTGTAGTGGCGCAAGGTCAAACCCGATTTGAACGATACTGGATTCTAATAAACTTGTAAATGGGCAATTTTAGAAAACAACCAGCTCTTTCAAAACAGGTAAAAACTTTTGCATCGAAAATGACAGTGTGATTCCAGGAGCTGACGGTTTCTTTGACTTGCAGAACCATTGGGAAATAACAACTTTTCAATAACATTTTCAAAACACAGAAAAATATGAAGAATCATCGATTATACGTACAAATTTGGTTCCAGTCTGAAAATTTGTATCCATCGCTGTAAAACTGATCACAAAACCTTATCATGACCAAACGCATGAAGCTTCTCTTGCTGTATTGCTTGGACACGCTGAACGAAAGGGACACAACTGATTTTCCCACAATCTTGTCCACACTTTTTTACTTAAACTACCTGGCAAGCCACCAATTGAGTAGGAGTTGGATCTTCCACGATAAAACAGAAAACTTGTCCTTCCCCACAAATCTTTAGGATTTATCCTCCTGCATGCCTATGATGTTACAAATCATCTAGCTCGCAACGATATCGGCAACGCATCAATCCGAAAATCATCAGGTGACAAAACACTGGGAGACCAGATTATCATGGAATCACAGCATTGTTTCATCTATGATCTTTTACACTATTTAAAAATCTAGAATCCCGTTATAAAAGCAACTGATTTATAAAGAAAAGATTAAAACAGGCAAAACGAACTGCGTAATAAGAAATAAATAATCTTTTTGTCTGTATTTACACCACATACTTCTAAAGAATTAGTAGCTTGTTATTTTTGGGGTTTACACATTTACAAAATCAACTTAGGAATCACCATGTCCAGGCATACACTAGTATAATATATTTACACCCTACTAAAAAAAAAGTGGCAACACAATATTAAATAAGGCACCTAATATTTGTCAAACCATTGTGCTGGCTGGAGGACAGAACGCTGCACCATTTTAATCAGAACTGATAATGACAGTAAAAACAACAAAAGTGCATTAGCAGTAACCTGAGATCGTTGGGAGATAAAAACAGTGGTGGCTCAAAGCGATGGTAGCCAATAATTTTAAACCCACCTCATGATGCTGTTATTATGGCTAGATGTAGCTTACGCCATGGTGCAAAAACAATAATAGTTATATAATATTTCGTATTTTAGCCAACTGTGGCATGATTTAATGTTTCTACCCACTAATCACTTGAGTACGCTGGAGCGGAGAAAACATGAATCTATTCTCGCTCGAATGCTTGTCAGTTCAGCCAGGCGGAAAGGCTGCGCCTGGTAGGTAGAAGGTAATAATCAAATGTACAACTCTACTTTTAAGACGCTGTTTTCCGATGTAAATAATTCCACACTGGGTACCACTGCTGCTGAGTAGTAAGATGTGAAAATTGTAGTCGTGTATGCCACTTTCTTTTTAAATAACATCTAGATAATTACTATACTGGAATAATAATTAGCAACAAGAGTCTATAGCAAATAGTAATTAGCTAATAATTCAACCTCGAAAAGCAGAAAACTGAGGTTTGATCAAACTATTGCTTTATGGAAATTTGGTTTTAGACCAAATATGGGGAAATATAACTGCACCTGAAATATAGCCAGATGAAGAAACTTTATTTTGGAATTATAAAAGTGTTAAATGGTATATTCAAAAATAAATTTTTATTTTGTATTTTTTGTTCATAAACTGATCAAATTCTACCTGAAAGCCCAAATTTCGTAAAGTATAAAGGTTTTTCTAAACCCATATACTAACCCAGAAAATTTTTCTTCTCCAATAACAGACCTTTTATGCAAAGTAGCTCAGATCTCACAATTTCATTAAATATGAAAGAGAAAGACATTTCTCGCGAACTTTGGGATTAACGATGTTGTTTGATCAAACTACAAAAATCTGGATTTGGAAAAGTACGACGTTTCTGAAGTGTCAGAGCGTCTAAGTATTACGAATGAATTTGGGGTCTTGTAAAACGTTACGCCAGTTATAGATATGAGGGAGGTTTGAACCACATGTGCCATTGCACACTTCTTCTCCCAGACTTTATAACTACCACTACTACTTACAATTGTGACTTAGGTAAAAATGGCCTTGGTTGTTAATCGCCATTAGTGATAAACAAAATCTCCAAAACATTGCGTTACAATACTTAACGCTTCTCACCTAAAATCAACTTTTTTGCAAATTCCAAACAGAATTTCAAAAGTGCATAAAAGATCCCTTGACATCTATAATTGGTGGGATCCTGTTATCCACACTTTTGAAGATAAACAATTTTGCGGTGGAAAATCGATCTCACAACATATATTAGCACCTTCATATAAGTTGGTTTATATTCAAGTCCCACATTTTGTCCGTTCAATGCGATATACCTTCTGGCTGAGTGATCTAACGCTGTTAGAACAACACTATTGCGCTGTTTTATAATGCCTAGCATATGAGACCGTGGACGAGCCTGTGAGCCTCTACAGCTCAATTCTTATCTGCTGTATCATGCAGTGCTTCTGCTTTAACAAACTTACCACACTAACTTAATTTTTTTTTTGCAATGTCAATTTTATCTTCAGGCTATGAATTTTACACATTTAGCTTCATGCACGCCCCCAACAAATAGAGACAAACACGATTTTCAGTCATGCTATTTCAACAACATCATAATTTACTATACCCCATGTTGTACACGTAAAATATAAGCCACTCTTACTATAATGGTTTGATCAAATTCAGCGTCTTTTAATTTGTCACCTGCTGTGGGATTTTCGCCCAGTAAGACGTTTGGTATTTTTGGCACTGCCGGATCGTAGACAGCGCACGTAATTTTTGTTCTTAATCAGCGAACCAGCTCCAAGCGCACAAAAAAACGTGGATAGTGGAGAGTTATTGAACTAATCTGATTAACTATTTTCTGATCAAAGGAACTTTAACACGATGATTATCGTCAATTGATAGTAATTGCCCTGGCAGACACTCGTCACTACTCTCGTACTTGACGGATAATATAAATATGCGGAGTCAGCTGACAACCTATTTCTTTTATGGTACAGACGATAGCGTTGTCGTCGGATTGGTAATTTATATTAGCTCATTATGCTGAAATTTTAAGGGCATATTTTTTTCACGTTGAATAAAGTGGCAATGAATGTCGACTGATTTGATACAGTAGGCCTTCCGCACAGCAGGTGCCAGTCGTATGCTCGACGAGAGTGCGAGCGCAACAGACTCAAAGCGAGGTTTCATGTCAGGAAAGAGAGGATTACCTCTTTGTGTATTGATATTTTAACGGAAAAAGTGGAGCCTGCAGGCTAGAAATGCTGAGGCGTATTTATGTGAGTCAGTAAGATGAAAGGTCAGGCAGATTTTGCGTACCTAACTAAACAAATAAACCTGAATAAAATCCAAAGAATTTAGAACATCTAAACCACCGCAATATCTTTTTTCCATGGTCTGTTCTTTGTATCGGGTAAATGCACTTTAAATTTTTTGTTACTTATTATTAATATAAAACAAAACCCAACAAGATATTAACTCTATCTTTCACTGGTAATCTTTATCATATCTCGCAACACACAATAAATATGGTCCTCTTCTGACAATAGCCTTACGAGTCAGGCAAAGCCCTCAGACTTCGTCGAGCGCCCTGACACCTAAGTATACTGGTCTCAAAGACCCTTGCAAACCATCAGAATAGTCTGGCAGGTTCTTAATATACTTTTCCAACTATTAAAGGAATATGCCCTGGCAAATCTTATCCTGGGGAGCAGGTTATAAATGCGATCCCGAAGACAACTTAAGATTAACCAAATATACTTGTAAATCAGATCAAAAATAGGTTGTCAATTTTTTTTTTCTACCACAACATATGTAATGCACTATTCCTGCAATTTACAGATGATGGAGTAACATGATGTCTTGAACTATATTTTCTATATTATTCAAAATAATATTTAAAAATTTTCTGTAGCTTTGTGAAGTTAAAGAATATGTCTGACTGGCTTCTTTAGACTGAGATGAAAACCTCTTTATAAAAACTCAATGTCCACCCAGTCTTCCTGTGGTAATAGGCGTCGCACACAACGTTGTTTACTATAGAACTTCTATAAAATAAGATAAAGCTCAACTATTGCTCCAAAGTCCGGGTGTGTGCTACCTTTCTCCGCCGAACAATCGACGCACGGAGCGCTTTCTCTCCTCGGAGATGAGTTCACATGCAAGGCCTAGAAGGTATGTGCTCTGAAGGCCCTAATCAACTCATCTGAAATGCCATACTTAGGAATGTGCAACCTCCCAAAAGATTCAACAAAAATTTAATTTAATCTAGCTTTTAATTTTACTGACTTAGAAAAGTTGAACTAACGGTCATAATAATATGGAGGTCGTTCATAAATGACCGAATTGGTAACGTAATTTTAAAAGTGTAGCTAACTTTTATCGTTTAGAATTAAATTAAATAATCCAGGCTGCATGCTTGAGAAACTAAAATAGTAGCACTGATAACTGTCTTTTGACTTTGTATATTTTCTAATTGACATCTGAATAATAATCAGCTTGGTTGTGTATCGTGTTATTGATTTTATATTTATGATAAACAAAAAAAAAAAAAACTTTCTGAACATGGTTTGGCAATAAACAGATTAAAAGTTAGGTTGTGAATTTTGATGGACATAAAAATAAAATGACATGCTTGCCTTCTTGTTTATATTGACGTGCAAATGACATGATTTATTGGTCAAATATGTTACTAAGTTTCAGCAACCAAAGATTTATGGTGAGGTAAAAATAAAATTCCTAACCATAAGCAAATCAAAATAAATTTAGATAATTAAGACAACTTTGTTGGCGCTTTCACTGGAGCAGCTCTGGTACTACATCGTTAAGGCTGCCTCTAGAAGGCCTGCAGCTCATGGTCCCAATCAACCATCTGAAATGCCATTCAGGTCTAAAACTAGAAAATGAGATGGACTCTACTTGACCATCCGCTCTTTAGACCTAAATGACGCTCTAATCTCTAAAGAAAACAATTAGGATGCCAATATTCCACAACATACTATCAACTCAAAGTACCATTCCAAGACATACTTATATAGATTTAAGTTTAACCCACACCCCAGGCGTTCTCAGTCAAGACCGGAAAATACGCCTACTTTCTTCAAACCTTTTGCTGATGATAATGTCCTACATGTTTCGCTTTTGTCCTTAAATAAATTAGATGTGTATCATCTGTTGTTCATCATGTATTGTTAAAGAAAGTTGAAAAAACTTGCTATTGCTATAATTTAAAACTTGTCTATCAATATACTTACCAGCTCAGATGATTTTATGGGTGCAATAATAACGGCAGTATGGATTCAACACAAACATATGTTGTGCGCTTAATTCCTCATCCTCATTTCTGGTGTCAGTAATTACAGATCATATTTTTGCAGAACTGTTGCAAACCTTATAACTCACATTTTAAACTAAAAAAACGCCAACAGCCAAAATGCTTTAATAAAAACCACTTGGGTTCAATTTTAAAGAAAAGATGTTTGTTTCTTTCCTTAAATAAGAAAAATGTTTATTAATAACCCAGTTTATAAATGAATAAGTAATTGCTATAAACGTCTACCAGAATAAAAATAATATATTAATCCAAGAATCCATAGATAATAGACGCTAGGAAACTGTCCATTGTAAAATAAAGGACCAATGTCTGACTTATTAAAATGATATTTCAAGTGGATAGGATCCCCAACCTTATAAGAATGACATTAAAAACCTAATAAAATATCAAAAATCTCTTACATTACAGAAAGGCAACATAGATAGATTTTCTGGCATACATAATTTATTAGCTAGTGGGAAAAGTGGAGCTGCAGAAAATAGTTTTTCAAAACTTAGTGATCCATTTGTTAATACTGTTCTGCAATTAATGTGTAGGTGTCAGCTAAAACCCACTTAACCGGCAGTAGCAATAGCTACCCAGCCAATATTATATGAAAATATTAAAGTTACCTCAGTAGACACAATACAAATTCAGTAAAAATATGATCATAAGAATTTATATTTAATTCGTAAATTAATCTTGTATCTGTAAATAAAGCCAATATGCTTAATCTGAGAAACTTGTATTGAGGAAAATATTAAATATAAATATTAGATAATGAGGTTGATTTCATAATTAATTTATAAGTAAAGTTCCATATAACATAACCTTAATCCACCATCTTCCTAAATTTCTTATATTTTAAACAATTTCAATGAAATTGACTCTTATTAGGGCCTGATCTGAGCAAACTAAGTAATGACATTATGCAATAAGTTACAACATGATAATCATATAGAGAGCCAACCTCTTATTTGTTAAATTATTTGTCGGGATTACCTAAAATACAAAAATAATTCAAAGGTACAATAAAACTTTACGTGACATGCTAACTTAATGGTAAAGTTCTGATAACTACAATTTAAATTAGCGTAAGAGTCAACTCTTTTTGCCGTAAAAACCCAAAACTAAGAACTCTATAACATCTAAAAACGTTTAATAAATACTGTCTAAATAGAAAAAATAAATATTAGCTTATTAACCAACTAATACTTCGATTGCATCTAAAAGACATTCTATAAAATGCTAGTGATATGACATTTTAACGGCCAATAAATGGCATCAAACTGAATGAAACTTACCACATTAAATGGAATGTGCCCATATTAAAATGTAAAAGTTAAAACCAAAAACACTTAGTGGGTTAAAACAAGTAAAGGGGCAGATCTGCCATTTCCAAAGTGTATCACACACAAACTATGAAAGTGGTACTAAAACAAGATTATATAAATATATATAGAGTTTGCAAATACCTATTTAGCAATATTTTGATATCAGCACACTGTATATAGCCCATTTTACAGTTTGCATAAGGGAGTCATATGATAACTAATTTAAGCAACTATAGCGTGGTACAGTTTGGCACAATGCGATAAAAATCTTAACAACCAATTAATATAAGTGTGAGTTCAGCTTAACTAGCAACCGACACCGATATCAAAATGAATAGACAACTTGTTGCTTGTAAAACGTCTTTACTACTATTAATTCTGCCACTTATTAAACACATTTATTATAAATTGTGGCATGCAATTTAATTAGATTAAATTAATTGACTAATTTGCAGACATATAATTCTGTAATTATTCACCGTTAAATAAATATGGTAAGAAGTTTAAGATTTGAACCCAGGTCTATTTGTCATGAAATGTTTCATGTGAAAATCACTTGTCTGTACTCTTAACTAAATTTACTGACTTATTCTGCATGGTTACTAATCATGAAAATGTCTTTAGTAGAATTCAAATGTTATTTAAACTGGTGTTAATGGGTGTCTTAGCAGCCTCCTATTGTCCCTATTATCAAAGAACACCTAGTTCAAAAAAATAACTGTTAACGAATTAAACTAGTTTAAATTTTCCATGAAAAACTGAGCATTTTAAGTTTCTTGATTATATTATTTGCCACTAGAGTTTGCAGAACTATTATAATTAACAAATGTGCTGAAATTTGAAATGAACTCTCTGGAATACAGAAAGAAATAATATAATTTTTTCTAGCCTCCTCTCTTTTATATATTTAATACTTACTTATTTCTAGTAAAATAATAGTTAGAGGAAAACTATTCATATTTTTAAATAGTTTTTTTATACAATAATGTGGCATTTAGTTTGTTAAAATATGGGACAAGCAGTCCTATAGGGTAACATAATATTATTGAATATTTTTATTAAATCAGATGAAAAGAATGCAAATAATCGTAGAGAGATTATAAGACACCTTCAGATAAATGTCTTTCTATTAGTTCGGACTAATACTTTGAAACAATAATTATCCATAAACGGCAACAGTTTAAAATCACAAAAGCGCATAAACGAAGTAAACTAATATTGTTAATGTTTTTGCATTAAGATAAAAAAACTATCCAGCAGTGAATGACTAAAATCAAAAGTGAGATGCAAAATAAATGGGTCTTTTCTTTTTTGGACATGTGCAAAACCTGCAAAAAGATGTGGTGACTTACTCAGCTACAGGCGAAGATGAGAATCTAAGCCAAGAATCCATCCCATGGATTACATGTTCTCGAATTGATCGACACGACGCTTGGTGGCTTCTCTTTGATTTCACTATATCTGTATTTGTTGCGATTCTTGATTTAACATTCTGTGGATCTGGTCTCATGGTGGTTTCGCAGTCATCATGACAGGCAAGGTCCTTCTTTGGAGTCTAAAACAAGAAAGTAGAGTATCATGGTAAATATTTCACAATAAGAACTTTGTTTTAGTTAATTTCTTCCTGCATTATTTAATAACGATGTTACTTATAGACTTCAGGGGATAGGAAAACAGCGTAATAAAGCTTGGAACTAGGCATCTAGAATGTGGCTGGAGATGATGGAATTTGAGACTAAAAACTAAAATCCAGATAGAAAGAGTACTAATAATATTATAAAAGCACAAAGTACATAGTCTGCATTTAGATTAAAGTCTATGCAAAGAAAAACCACCAGCATTTGCTTTAACATAGGGATTGAAACAGCGATTGCTAATGATGACTTATAGACAAAACGAGCTTTGAACGTCGCGTCAGTACAGTTTATTTTGTTTGAAAATAGTGTAACCGAATTCATTAATTTTCTGTGAAATGATTTAGATTGTAACATATTAATCTTGCGTTGTACTTTTGGGTGCGCTAGGTAGGATTAATTAATATTTTTATTGAAAACACGATTCTGTATTTCTTTTGCAAACCTGGTCGCAAATTATAATATTTTTCGCTAGAATAAAACACATCAACACTTTAGTAAGTACTAAAGGTAAGATCTTACTCGCCCATAATTCAAAGTACAAGAAACTCAACATCATTATATTTGACGCTGCGCTTGAACATAAAACTTTTGGCACACAACTACGCACTCGTATACTTTTACATATAATAAAACATTAAAATTAGGTAAAAACAAGAATAATGCCAAGATCCATCATCAATCACTGATCGGGACAACAAGCATTTTCCGGTGCTTTTGCAGTATTAATACAAAGATTTTCGTATCTAAGCTTCATAAGAAATAATAAAATGTGCTACGACAATCAGTTTTTTCACCTCCAGAAAACAATAAACACAGAATATAAAATAAAGTTTATTATGTGCTGCGAGCCACCACACACCATTTTTCTTGTAATAACGTTCTTAGGCACTTGTTAGAATGATCCGCCAGACATTTATCAGCCCTGAATAAGTTTGATCCGGAACACTCGCCTAAGCTGAGTTCATAGGTCTGTCGAGTATTATCGAATCCGCTTTGAAACTGATTCTTCCTGGGGAGGAATTAAAAATAAACGCTTAAATTAAAAAAAAAACAGTACCTTACAAAGGTTCCCCTTAAGGCCAATAACATCTGGTATATAATTGGTGTGGGTCTCATGTCTCAGTGTTTAGTAAAATCAATAAAAATCCCTGAACTACCCACTGCTGTCATGAACTATGAATATCGTTTAAAAAATTCTGTACATTACTTGCCATTTTCCCACAATTCCATGTGATTTGAAAACTCAAATCTAATTGATAAAAATGATAGCAATTCCTCCTGTATTGTTACAATACCATAAAATAGTTTCACGCGGCGCCTGTAGGGAACAGCTGACTAAAAGGGGCTGCGCTATGGTTCATGGCGGTTTTGCACAACATAAAATAATTTTAGCCACGACAACACCAGCACATATTTGCGTTAATTTGAGCGTAGACTTAGACCTGTGCCAGACAATTGAGGTGCTGAATAACACAAAATATAACAGAATTTTTACTGATTTACAGCAAAATTTTATTTGATTTAGATTAATATTACATTTGTCCTTTGAAAATAAAGTCTTTGTTCTTAGTGACGGATTTGCATCTGGGCAAACTGCACGCCCAGTTGAACATATAATATATTGATCTATATTTAGGTATCTATTTACGCAAAACTAATTTTTAAAGTAATGAATGAAGACTTACGTAGATCAAGATGTCCGTCCTGAGCCAGAGAATGAAAATTTCTGCCATTGAATTACAGGAAAGAACCAACATAACAGTTCAGTAATGCCTTGTTTGGTCTGAAACTGAACCTACTGAACTAATAACTGATTTGAAAGACTCTTCCTGAAAATCTGTTTTTTTACAATATCGGTAATTATCCGGCTTTAGCTGGTTTGTTGATGGAAAATATGGGATCCAAACTCCCAAGCTTATATCAGTAGAATAGGCCTTCAGGCATGAAGACATCTTCTCATTTCACGCGTCAATATCATTGTTGTTATGGATTGTCGGCATCTAGAGCTATATCTGGCGTTTTACATCTGATCTACGAAAACCATTGAATTTTTTTGAGTTTTCTCAACCATTTTTCTTTTACTTTTCACTCATGATACACAGAAATACTTGTGAATAATATATGATGGAGAACTGGTACATTACTCAAGCAAAGATTGCCTTGGTCAGAGTATCACAGATTTGTGAATTCTCAGTTACTCCTTCCATAATCCCAGAAGTTTTTGGCCTTGGGAATACTAATCACCCACCTATCCTAATTGCCTTGCTAGGGAAACATTGATGATAACATTTTTTAATGACCTAGCAAAAAGGAACAGAGTGGAGTCAGGAGAGCCCAACCTCTTTTTTCTTTTAAATGAATATAATTTTTAAAGAATGAGCTCTCTCCATGATTTCATGTCAGCAGGCGCCATAGTCATGAAGAATAATTGTCAAATGTAATAATAGTGTGACGGCAAGTAAAACAGTACAAAAGATCTCACAAAATATTAGTTCATAACATTCATATTAGAAAACAGATGAGATAAATTGTGTTGAGCCAAACACACCAACGTTGCATTCTGTCTCTTAAGCATGTGCGCAATATTAGGGTTTCAATTTAACAAAATTTCTCAAACAGACTATTCGCCAATTTTCTCCTAAAATTGTTTTAGATTTAGGTGTCTTGAGACTTATCATAGATCTAATAATAGATCTGATTAATACACCCTCACACCGTTAACACTAAAAATCGGTGCAAGAGAGTTTCTGAAAAGACTTTCTTATTTTATCACACTCAAGGCATAACACTAAGTGACACCTCCAGACGCTTCTTATCTTTATAACAACATATTATAACTGAAAAAGTTATTGTTGACATGTTTTGTGAAGGGATTGATCTCAAGATATGTTGTAATAAATGAAGTTAAAAAGTATGTACTTGTAGTTGCGTCATACCAAATTACATTTTTTTAGATAAAATAAAATAGCTTAAAGACATTGAAAATCGTTGGTTTTGAAGCTCAGAACATGAAAATAGAATCTTTAAGCATTATCTCAACTTTAAGAGTGCCAGGTTTAGCACCTATAGCTGACTTTATTCAAATAACTTACTAACAAATATACGGTTTCAGAAATATTTACAATGCTATCAATTCTAGATATGTGTACATTTATTTAAGCACACTAAATCACCCCTATTGTTAGTGTGTAGTATTTCAAAAACAAAGAATCTATCTGTCATTTTCAAGATTAATAGAAGGTGGTGGGCTTGCAGAATTGTTTGATTCCATTTCAAGCCTCCATATTCTACCGATTTTAGTATGCCGAATAATCTGATATCGCGTGATGTAATGCTTTTCTATTATTTAGTTATTAGTCATTATCAGATCGCACTGCTTTTTTAGTGTTTTTTGTTATATTTAGCTATTTAGACATTGATCTTTAGTATTAGCTTATAGTTTTACTTCAGTATATTTTGAATCAGTTATTATTGTGATATTAGTGTAGGTGCAAGTTACAGACTAGTATAAGATCTTTTAAGAATGTTTAATAGTTGTAGCATTGGTCAAAATTAATAAAATAACTCTACATTCATAGAGAAACGTAGTTCCACAAAGATAACTTATAAACCCCAAAATAATTAGTAAAATTTATAATTTTTGTAAGTCCACAAACCTCATATATGGGCTATAATTATCAAAGTAGAAATATCATTAGTATTCAAGCATAAACAGATCATAATAAAGTGCATCTGTGTGAACTGAAACAACTAGTAATTAAAATAATTATATACGGATAAATTTGTTCATCTCCAAAAAGAATAATATATATGAAAATTGAATTCTGTATTTTTTTCAAAGATAAATTTTATTATTATTTGTATAACAAATCATATTATTTTATGTCTAGAATTCACAGTTACTCGATGACCTATTTTACCAAAGTGACTATTACAACAAACATATAATATGTCAAAAATGTACAAGACCTAATATTTGCAAGGGGCACAGTATAAAAAGGTGACTAAAAAAGATAGTCACTGCACAAAATTTCCAGATATTTTGTATTTATATATACGCTTTAGGTAATAGGTTGCCTGCATTAATTATTGTATTTTACATTTGTCAAATATATTAATAATTTTAGATGTTATCATAAAAACTGAAATAGCTTTAACTTAAAGTTAAGTTTTTTATTTTCCCTAATTATAAATTACTAAATTTTGTTAATAACTTTTACTGAGATAATTAATAAACTTGCTTGGTTAAAGCAACCACATACTTTTATTTTAGCATGTTAGTATTTAATAAAAATAGTTTTGTATCGAAAAAACTACAGATACAAAAAATAACAAAATAAACATAAATTTAAAGCTCTTTAGCAGGTCTATATTGATTAATCCCATGCAAAATGATGGCACTTATTACCTAAATAACACAACAACTGACTGAATTGTCTAAATGGCAAAGCAAAGTTATTAGGTCTGATATTCAGCCAAATATTGTGAGGAATATTTTTCCATTATTACGAGAATATTAAAAACTAAAAAAAAAAAAATATTTTTTCCAAAACCTGGGACAATAATAAATACATCAAATCTTTGGTACACTATGCCTTTTTTGGTGTGTAAATACGTCTCAGTTAAGGTTTGTTACCCGATATTAAACCATTTATTAAGAATAATATTCTCATCTCTAACCGATCTTGTAGACGTTCATTACGTTCAGCTCGATAACGTACGCCTATCTTCGATCGGATCAATATTTTCAACAGTGTTGTTGGTCTTTGCTGACGTCAACACTGATCACATTTCACGTCTTCTTGTTATCAGTAGGTGGTTTTCTTCCATGACCTTTGTAGCATTGGCCAATTGCTGCTGCTTAAGCTCCTCCTCTTAGCACGGCATTCTCCACTTCTTCCTGAAGACGTTTGGTTTCAGGAGTCTTTAGCTTCAACTTGAAATGAAAAACGTTATCCTGTTATTTAAAATTCTTGCATGACAGACAGAGATAAGACACAAAAAATAATTTTACAATGCATAAACCCTTCTTCTAATATGCTTGACCTCGGCCTGTTTCATGGTCATGAATCTCTATCCTCCACTTCCTTCTGCTGCCTCAGTACCATGTTCTTACTTCCAGGTTTGTTCAGATCATGGCTTGCAACTGGGTTCTTTCTGTCTTCTTTTCTGATTGTCTTTTAGCACAAAAGCTGTTTGAGCTGTTCTTCCAGCCCGGATCATCTCCTGGAAGGCCTGTACTGAGATCTAGTTCAAGTTTATCTACATTTCTTCTGCATAGCTAGAAGAATAGTACTTTCTAAACACCAAATTTGAGATCAAGGTGTTACTTAATCTAATCATTAAACTACATTTATAGCTGTGTTTCTTTTATAATTGATCATTTAACATTAAATAAATGTAAAGCAAACTTTATTATGGTTTCCATAAAAAAGAAAAACGAAAGCAGTAACTTCCGTGCACTTTATTATATATGTTTATATTTTAAATATATAAACTCAAACAGCTTTCTTTCCAGTGCTACAGAAAAACATGTATCCTGTTATTTATCCCCATAAAATCTAATTTCTTTGTTCTTAAGTCATATAATAAATATAAATGGCTGCTCTCACCCCTTTCTCCTCCTCATCTATCTTTCTATAGCCTGTTGCTCTTCTGTTCTTTCCACGAGCAGCACTCAACTGCAACTTCCTTTTTCTTTGTGCTCCTGTTTAACAAAAAGTTTTTCTTCTCAGTTTGCGCCTCATTTGTTGAACATCTAAAAATGGCGTCAAATGAAATAAATTAAGACTTTATAGGCTAAAACTAAAATAGAGAAAAAACATTATCTATAAGCAACTGATATTTTACTGAAAAAGCTAGAATTTGTGAGACTAATGTAACTATTAATAATAGACTAATTTGAGATCCCAATAAATGAATATTAATAAAGAAAAACTCTAATCAAGCTTCATTTTCGTAGAGATCGGTATTTTAGTCTCCCAAACATACTCTAAAAAGTACCCTCAGATCTAAACCCCTGCAGATATATATTTTTGAAGAAGTAAAATGGGAAAAACATATTTCTTACAACTCTAGTATTGTAATATTCAATACTTATATCCCAACATTCTGAAGATATAGAATGAGGCCTCCCATCTTCAGAACAAAGTGTCACACAGCAGTATAATGAATATATTAAAAGACTTTTTACATTATTTATTATCTTAAAACATCTTATAAAAATAAATTGAAACTCATTTCGAGGAGTACTTAGTCCTTAATGCACAGATGGTTAAAACTGTGTGCGTGGCACTTGATGACCCTGCCTTTCGTATGAGTTTATTCAGCAAGTTTCAGTGCGTTTATCTGTGTTATTTCAATGCATGAATGTTTTTCACTTATATTTGAAAAAGATGACAGCATCATTTATTCAGAGTCCATTTTAGTCCTGGAACAATGATTATAGTTTTAGCCATTGAGTCCCTGATCAATGACTAAATATCATTTTCAAAGCCATATACTTTAGCATAATGCAAATGTGGTAAAGCAATTAGAACTTTGCAAACTGCAGTTTGTGCGGGATTGCCGTGACAATTTGTTTGGAATGCTGAACTCAAGAGACAGAATGGAACATAGAGATTGATGTATTAATATCCAGCTGAACTCTGATCCACATTACGAAAGAACTTTAGGACGACATTACAATAATTTTTTAGAAAATAGACTGAGCATATTGGTAAAGTGAGATCAAGAGGAGTAAAAACAGAGAACTATTTTTCAATTTCATAATGAATCTATTAGTACAGAATTTCCAACAGTTTCGTGTAGAAAATGGTAGGTACTGAACAGATCATTTCTCACCCCTGACATCAAAACCGAATTCAAACTGGGTACTTTTCAGATAATATATTATAGAAAGTGTCCAAATAAGTCAAAATCCGATCTAGCTATCTTTTTTGAGTTTTGACCTTCTGAGTGGTTTACTTATTGACTCTAAACCTTAGTAAAAATAATACACTTCAAATAAATGCAGGTGCCATTATTTATATTAAACAATGCAGCACAGATTAGTTTTCTAGTTTGAATACTTAACAAATAAATCTCATGAATAGTACCGACTAAACTCCGTTCAGAACGTTTCTTCTTTGACTGGCCATTTTCTCCTCAGAAGAGATAAGGAATACATTTATACATTGTTTAACCTCACTTCATCCCTATTTACTGTTCCTATTATCGTAATTCCTGATCGATTTTGTCATCAACATATAATGATTTATGAACAGAAAAGCAACATCATAGGTTGTTTAAAATACAACTGAACCATTGTTAAATCATCAGTATTTAAAGGATAATAGCTTTAATTGTTATTCTTAATGACCATAGGCACCGCTAGAACGTTTCAAATGACCTCATTATGAAAGAGCTATGAAAGTATTGGACCATAATAATATTTTTTAAACACTTATTTAAAATTTTAAACCCTTTAGTTTTTAGACAAACCCTTTTGAAACATTACTGAGAAGTAGATAATACATTCCAGGAAGATTTATCCTGACCATGAGATTGAAACTTCGTTGCACAAAAAGAAAATAATATTCTTTGTTATAGTAGCATACGAGCACAATCAAATTAGCTACATTCTGAGCATTTTTGGATCCACTATCCAACGAACGTCTATAAATTAAAAAAAAAAAAACACAATACAAAGGGTATATGCATAAACAAGAGTATATATTACCATTAGAATAAATAACATATTGATTTTTATACCAGTTTACTTTAAAAGTAAAAACCCCGTCTGTTCGCTGTTATTTGATATAGAAAGATTTTAAAACTGATATTCATAAATTAAAATCAAATAATAATCAAATTGGCGCTTATGGCCACAGAATCCTTATTGAGACTACCCCATGGAGATACCACATTTGGTAATGACGGGATTTATATCAAACTACGCTTTGATTCCCGGCCATCTCAAGAATCTCTATCGGTTAGATGTGTACTTTTGCCAGTGTCAAACCAGTATTGATAAACAGTTTTAATTTGTTCTGTGTGTTATAATTTTAGATTGTATTGTAAAACTCACCATAGTGTAAACGTTTATTTTAAATTAATGTTTAAATATTTCATAATAAAATATAGGTGAAAATAGACTGTCAAACTTGACTTGTTACCACGTTGATATATAGATGCAGTAAAACGTTTACTTCAGAGATTTAGCGACAACTCTGACCGTAACGGTCGGTAATTAAAGAAATTCAAAGGTAACTTGTTGATAAATGATGGTTTCTTTGAAACCATTTCTGGTTGCATTTTTTGCTATAATTATTATTCAACTATCTGTGAACAGGTATGGCAGATCCCATGTAGTATCAGGTTTTCAAACATACACTCCATTACCCAGCAATATAGAGCTGAAAATTTCTGATTATCCTGACCCGAGGGCAAAGAACACAAGTCAAGCGCCTTGCCAATGGGCTGACTGAAATCTCCGTCGTTAAAGATATATTCCCTGATTTCCCAACGCAGCTTCAATTCTTGGGAGTAAGTCCAAGAAGAAAATACCGTTTTATGGTCCCTTAAATAATTATAGCCAATAAAAGTGTTCTGAACATATGTAGTTGTGATGATAAGCATAGCAACAGTGTTGTTTGGCACTAGATTTTCTTTGAACAGTCATATTAAATTGTATATTAAAAATTATTAAATATATAATAAACATACACTAAATTGATAATTAATAAGAAATGGGTTGAAATACCATGGAAAACAAGATTCTTCTTATAACAGAATAAAAAAATATCTCTCTCCAACAAAAGTAAAATATAGACTTATTTTTCATAAAGTCTGGGTACAGAATTAATGTAGCAAAATGTTCAATATTTTGAGAAAACCCCTTTGCCTTAATGATCTGACCATCTCTTCTTCATTGAACGGATGCTTTTGACACACCTAATCCTCACCTTCCTCCATCCACATCTAAAACCTCACAATCAGACAAAGTCCGGCGATTTAGGTGCGCTACTCCGTAACAACTTTTTTTTTTCTAAAAATAATTTTTAATAAACTGGATAAGCTACTGATCATTATCTTGTTGATGTCTCTTATAAAAGCGGTGCATTTCTTCTGGCAGAAGAAAGATATACTTGTTTAATATTACGTTACAAATAGATCCATTTGCAGTTTCAATTATTGCGATAGCGTTTCAGACCTGAAATATTTCCAAACACATGCTTCACAATAGATTTTATTATACTTAATACTCACCTTTTCCAACAGGCCTTTGAATAAACGACTTCCTGTGTGAACTTTAACTGATTTCGTCAAAATTCAAAGAATCAAAATTTCTAGTTTTGGGTGGTTGGTTGAGTCGCCTGAAGCAATCAGTCTAGGCCTTTCGATTTTTTTTTTTTAGTTCAATAGCAACTCTCTTGGGCATCAACAATCCTGTTCCACTGAAGATCGCTTCCTCTCACAGCTTGAGGCGTTATGTCTGTATGGAAATTGTTCCCGAATTCCAATTAATCGCCCTTTCAATATAGAGTAGGAAGTTATTTTGTACGATCTCGGACTTTGGCAAAGTATTAGCATCTCCAGTAACTGAGCACTAACTTCCAAATAACACCCCTCAGTTAAACTTATGATGCTTTGTTTACAGTGCCTTGCTTTACACCTTGTCTTTAGCTCAACAACCGTGTAAGTCGCAACTCCTTAGGACAAATGAGTTATTTTACCCTCCATTTAAATACTATATAGGTGACAACAATGAAAATAATAATAATCCAATTAATGTGGTTAACTTTTAAAATGTCAGAAGAAATACTCATTATATGTCAAGATATAAACAAAAATGTGCTGGTTTGTTGAATGAAAGAAAAAAGGTAAAACGCAAGAGCTTCCATACTCTGAAAGAATAAATTAATTTCACATCTACAGAAACTCTCATCTCGGTTAAAAAACAGGTCAAATTCCAATAAATTAATGTAGTCACGGCGCCGATGCGACCTTTTTTGTAACCCAAATTAGCATAGAACTATTGCCTTCCAAAATCAACTGAATACGCCAAATTTATAATGAGTTTTGACCTAAATACTGAAATAAGTTTGGCCAACTCAGTGAAAAAGACTTAACAGTCAAGATCATATGAATATTTATGTAAATCTTTTGTATCTTTTTAATATGTAGAATGGTATCAATGAGGAAATAAACTCAAAAGGCAAAGAAAAATGAAAAGGCTGCTCTTGACAAAAAGTTTACTTTTCTGTTTTAAAAATGCAACCACAATGAATAAACTCCTAATGTTGCTGTACAAAGTTTGCAAAAAGAAAGAGTTATTTATAAGAGTTAACACACCTTATTTAAGGGTAAGTGAACCCAGAAATATTTGGCTTAAGGTCACATCTGTTACATCGCAAAACTTGAATTTTATAGAGCATTAAAATACAAAAAGTATATATAAAAATATCACGTAGTGTGCCTTTGGAATGACTTTAAAACTTTTTTTTCTTTCTTCCCTCCTTCTACAAAAAGACAAGATGGTAAAACCACTTGGTCGGCTTTAGTAAATACACATTTCCGGTGTGCACCTGACGAGGAATTCAAAGTCGCTGGAAAGACAAACGATGCGAAAAATCCTGCGGAAAGGCACCCAATCATAACATATTTCGATAACGATCTGACGACTAAAGTGCCAATTAATACTATCGACTGTCTTTCACATTAGACCTAAAGCATCAACTCTAAGTACAGTTCTGTACTTTCTGCTGCATGATTTCAAAAGGACTGACACCACATTTCTTTCAAATCTTGACATTTTAAAATACCCATCACGCATCTCGCGCAATATACTCTATGTGTTCTTTCCACCATGTCATTATAATTATTCTCCCATCTGTCTTTTGACATTTTAGTGTTGGTCCATTACTTGAAAGAAAAAGAAAAAGCTTTAAAGTCTACTCAAACTTAGAGAGAATGTAAATAAAATGCAAGTCTTTGAAATTCTATTTTAAAGCAGATTTTTAGAATTTTTATATTTAATTATAACCAAATTTACAGATAACCCTAACAACAAGATAATATTAAATACTACATAAATAAAGGCCTTAACAAGAAAAGTAATTTTTATCCTTCTTTTTTCTACTAATCCGCAAAGGCGCCATGAGGTTATGTTGTTTACATTTTGTCGGTACCATTATCTTTACCTTGGGCGTTTCACAAACTCAATGAATATACTGATATAAAAAGAAGTCACCTCTGTCTTTAAAACAAAAACTACTTTTACTTTTAGAGAAAAATCTGTACTCCTGATCAAAATAATTTCCTTTAGTTAAGTTTGTTCTAATCCTCCTGGTTAATTTTTCCTCTCTCAATTGTTGTTTCTGTCTCTATGTAACTGCATACATAAAATCAGTTTTTCTGAGACCTGGAAGACCAGATGCCATCAATCGAAAATACTAAACTGGAAGAGGCGGCGTTTGTCGAATCAGGATTGCTTGCAGCCAGAGATACCTTCATTTGGACAAACTAAAGTGCTCTTCCATAAAGAAAGGTAATTCCAATAAATTTTTCGTGCAATTCAATTATTCATTATAAAATGAACACTTTGGCAACAATTGCATGATAATCGAATTACTCAGGCAACGACCATCATGGATCGGTGGAAAATCACCTCATCAATTATTATAAACAGTATCCTGCTTAATTTGATAATCCAAATACAATTCTGTCTTTACTGAAAAGTAATTGAATACGATTTCAATCATTTCAATCCAATCATCATAGGCTCGCCATGCAGAGCACGCCCGTTATTAAAGAATGTTTGCAGAGCTTAAAAAGTGCAACGAAGATATTAAACCTAAAAAGTTTTGTCTATTTCGTCATAAAATACAGGTGAGCATTCAATAACGTATATCTATTTATAGATGATATGGTCAAACAGTTCTAAAAAGTGATATTTGCACCGGTAATACCTTTTACTTAGAAGACCGGCATATAATATATTTACAGCACTCACATACACATTAACTTAATCAATGTGTACATTTAACAATTAGGTATACCGTCAATTATAATAGAATAAAAATTATGACAAATTGAATCTTTGATTAAACATTTATAACATAATTAGGCCGGTCTTATGTTTTCCTTGCCTATAATCTTAATGGTTAACAGAGAAGTTACAGACTGAAATTCCTTTGTTTGTAAATATAATCTCAAATGAAGTTCAGTATACCTCGCCAAAAAGTTGTGAATTATATAATGTGGATATAGGGCACTGATAGTAAAGGGTATTCAGTGGTGAGGACGGTGGCATCCAGCACATTATTTTTAAGACAGAAAACATTGTCATTACAAAATTATCAGTTTTTTTTTTTTTCCATATTATCTTTTAAAATTCATCAGGTCAAAAAGATCGCTGAAAAAAGAAAAAAGATAGGGTAATCCCTTAACTTTTGGAATGGTGCACACCTAGATATTATGAGCTACACAAAGATCTTTTTTCTTGATTTCAAGTATATATAAATGGAGCATACTTAAGTAAACCACTAGAGATATTAGCCAGAATTATAAATAAAATTGAAACAAATTATATTAGTATTAACATGCCATGTTACGCGATAGCCTGACGTCTAATATTTAAAAGCTTGAAGCTTTACTCATTTTGTCCTGTTTAAGTATAATTTATATTGCTTTGTCGATCGGCTTTGCCGAGAACAAAGATCAAAGCATTAAAGTGGCCCTGTTATTGTACAACAATAATGTGACAAATATGCGTAAAAGTGGAATATCAACCACACGCCATATCCTTAACTACGGGCAAATTGCCCATCTATGACATTTATTAAACACATATAAAGGATTTTAGCTATCCTATTCTATTGACACAATTAACTACTTTAAATAATTTTAGAAAATCCAGAAATATCAATCTTATCTAGCAGAACTTAATAAATTTGATTATAAAATTTATTTAACTTTAAAACGCACTTCTATCTTATAAATTATGTCGTCTCTTTCTGAACAAATATGTGGCACTGCCTATATACGAAAAGTTATGTTATACAGCAGGACCAGAGAGTTTTTAATAAAATTCTTTTACCGACGAGTTTTCCTAACTATAGTGTGTAACATATCGTTTAACCCAAGAATAAACATTATCATCTGAGAAAACCCCCATCAAATTCAGAAACAGGTAACTCATTTCATTGTTCACCTGGCTTTCTGTGAGTAGTTACTATATAATTTGTTTTCAATTATATATAATTCTTTAACTGGGTATTCCCAAAAATAGTTCACTTAATGTCACTACTGTATATATATATATGATATATATATATATAGATATGAGAGATATATATATATATATATATATATATATATATATATATATATATATATATATATATATATATATATATATATATATATATATACATAAATATATTATAGTTTTTTGGAACCAGAAAAAAGTGATTTTCATCCAATCAATTGATAATGAGTTCATTATTTTTATTCTTTAAACCATACATTTTTACTGATAATTTCACAAGATAAAGAAAAGATCCTTAATTTATATTAAACATTTTTTATCTTTAAAAATAAATGCTCCAGATGCCCTGTAATATAATCAAAGAATCCTGCACTAGTAGGGTTGATTCATTGCACCCCACTTATTTGATCGTTTTTTTTTTAACCTTATCAGTCTTAAACCGTGTAAAGATTATGCTTGACCAAGAAATAACACCCCATGCGCTGGGGCACTCATTCGCTGAGCTGAAGTAAAAGGTGCATCCTGAACCATCTATATATACCTAAGTTATGGATATATTTATATGTATATATATATATATATATATATATATATATATATATATATATATATATATATATATATATATATATAAATATATATATATATATATATATATATATATATATATATATATATATATATATGTATATATATATATATATATATATATATATATATATATATATATATATATATATATTTATTTGTCTGTCCAATGATTCTGAAAGTTATGGCTTGAGCTCTAAATCACAAAATTCCACAGTGGTAGCGCAATATCTAGCATGGCCAAGGCCCTTGGCGGGACTTACATTAGGCCTTCTCCCCACATACCGGGCATTGTATATGGAATACCGTAACCAAACGAGGAGTCCGATACCTCTTCCGAAATTTTGAAATCAGCAAGGCAAAGCGGTATGTTTACATTTGATCCGAGAATTTTTGATTTGAAATGCTTACCTGTGGTGAATTGTGTGTCAAATTTATATTTTCTCTTTATATGAAATTAGGCCTATTATTTGAGTAAAGTTAGGACTATAGGCATAAACAACCGTTTGTATCTGACTCAAAGAAGTTAGATGTAAATTAACACACATCCTTGTCATGATGACAAACTTGAATACATTTTCAACAATAAAAATCAGAAGTTGTATATAAGAACCACTAAACGTAACATTTATACTCGATGAATTAAATAATATGCAACAAATATCCGATTAAATAATTTATCTTAAAATGTATTTACATAAACTATTTTGAAATCTTAGCTATGAAACCTGTAGAAATTTTTTTATAATATGTATATATACATATATATATATAGTATATATATATATATATATATATATATATATATATATATATATAATATATATATTTTTTTCTGTCTTTGTATATTAAAAAAATACAAAATTAAAATGTATGAAGGCTACTAAATACATTTATATTATTAAAATATTTAATTTTATTATCTGAAACTGGCTAGTCTATGTGTAATATACACTTTGCAGTTAATTTTACCAAAATACACTTTGTGTATATAGTAGTACTGAGAAGTACATTCTTTATTATTTCATGTTTACAAGAGTTCATAAGGTGAAATCACAGAAGATGGCAAGAAACAGCTGACCTCATTTCCAAGACCTTGTTTTCTTTTATTTTTAGAAATAATGCCAAGAACATACAAGAACCCTCTTGAGTTCATGGCTATAAGCAGTTGCTATAAGAAATAATAACGACAATAAGGCCAACTTAGTTCTTCTGTAAGTGAAAATGTCGGGCCAGAAGGTAACTGAACTTATTGAGAGAACTGCGTGAAGGCACTAACGAACAGCTAAGAAGCTTTATCTTGTAAAATAATGAACACTGATTTAACTCCTCCTGAAGTTGAGAGCGTTAGGTGAGGATGTGATAATTGGCTTGCAGATTGATAGTGTCCTTGATTATGAGTGATGATCTCAATCCATTCAGATAAGATTGAGAATAGCCTGATTTGAGCAAAACACAGGCCGATTGGGCTGAAGTTTCTGCCGATACCGACATCTTTAAATTAAAGAACGGGCCAAAAGACAAAAAAGAGTGAAAAAATGAATATCTGAATTTGAAAATCATTTCTGAAATTTATGAAAACCACTTATGACATCTAATTTGATAATAGCAATGAGGAGATATATAAATTATCTGATGATCCGGGATCTATAAAGTACGTTTTCTCATCGATAGCAGGCAAATATCCGAGCATTAAAATGAATGCAATGAAACTGGCAAGACCATTATTGTACAGTAACCTGCAAGTGGGAAGGTTCTTCTCCGGCAGGCTGCAAGGCAGAAAGGCTGGCACAATCAGACTGTAGGTTTCAGACTGCCATCCATACGGTACAACCGGGTCGAACTGGATGGTTTGAATAAAGTGGTTGTAAACTGGTCGACAATTATTTTCCTGGGCGAAAAAGCATAGGTACGAAAGCTGAAGAGATGTACCAGTCATAATCAATATAAGCAGTTTCTACTGAGTGCTAAGATAATATTAAATCCAAGGGTTTCCTACTCCCTAATTCTAGAAATGAAGACATTCTAGCCATTGACGTGAGTTTCTCCAGACCCTGAAATGGCCGCCATATGGGAAATTAAATATATAAATGAAAATCCTCCCATCTTAAGCTCAATAAATGAACATTCAAAACCAGCCAAAATGAATCCATGAAGAGACAAAATTACGCTCTTTTAGAATTGATCTTGAAAATGAACAAGTTGGTCGAAGATAAAGCAACAAAATTACAAGAGAAGTTTTGCTGTTGCTATTTTTAAAAAATAAAAAATCACTCACATTATACAAATATTATAGGTAGAGAGAATGATTTGATGAGGTGTTCTTCAGATTGCAGCAAATAGGTTTTGCATCTCGTTGACGATGTTTCATGTAACAACTGAGGATATAAGTACACCCACATCTTGAACCATCCAAACGCCATCCTCTGAGATATTTTTCTCACTTTGATGCGATCAACAATTTAACTTTTATGTTGCCGACTTTGGTTGTAAACGACGTTTATAGTCTCTAGTTTATCCTCCATTAATCACTAAATATGTGTAAACTGAGATTTTGTTTAAAACCTTGAATAATAAAGTTAATCTGAAGATGAACTCATTTATTTTTTTGAGATAATCAAATTGTTCTTGCATAGATTTATGTTGCCAACAACAAATAAAAACAACTAGGTGACTCTTGGGCAGGCAAGATCTACTTTTTATATTATTGGCAAAGTTTTCCCAGAATAGGGGCAACTTTCATCATAGATTTCTAAATTTTTAAAAATTGACTTTTAAATACTATAGCTGAAATAAACTTCTAGGAACACATGCTCTGAACCAAATTTACATACATGTGGTAGTAAGTAAACCTAGACAATGTTTCAGTCATTGATTTAAAACCCTTGAAACTATGCACAGCCAATTCCAATTCTTCATGGCATCTAAGCTGAAATGTGTTATAAAATTGTTCTGTCATTTTATTTGTTTGATTGAATTTTGTAACAAAATACTCATGTATGACGATGGTGATTGATAACTGATTAAAAAACATTCGCCAGGCTGATTTTGCGCCCCCTTAGATAGTTGGTGCCGCCTTCTTGAGTGGAAAGTTTCATCTCGCCAATTCTTCCAAATAATACGCGTCCTGAGTGGAAGCCTCTTGGTATGGCTGAACCCAACGTAGTTCGTTTTGAATTCTACCCGGAGGCGCAAGAGATGTGGCAGTGTTTTTACTGTTAATGCAATAGTTATACCACGGCACAGGTTGTTTAATAGTCATTCTCGTCTGGTATGGAGACAGGCTTTAACTGATATTTTGTTTAATATTTAAGGTATGTAAGTACATTTTATATTCATAAAATTGAAAATATATGTAATTTTTCATCCTAATTATAACACTTACTGATGTTAGTGATTTGAACTCAAAGAACACTGATAAAAGAAGGAAAACTAATTATAAGATCTGCCACATGTGATACACTTAGTAACATTAGTTCCACCAATATAATAATGTATAATCGATTGATTGTTATAAAAGATGTTGTGTTTGATTAAAATAAAACAAATGTAAAAACAACAGTAGCACTGGGGGTGGTACAGGATTTCAAACAGTGTGACTCAAACCAGGAAATAATATAAGCAGCACAACTGGCAGTGACTGAACGGCAGAATATTTATTGTCTGAAGTCTATGGTAGTAAGACATGCAACAGCAACTCTGATCACTCTTTGCCAAGACAACGTTGAAGTTTATCATCCACAGTAGTCCCATCGACTTTGATCTGAACATTAATGACTTTACTTGATCCCGAGCTCCAAAACAATGTGGTAACGACTTGTCATAAGATGTTACATGATGAGATCTAAACCATAAATAAAGCAGGACTAAAGAAATGAAACGATTTGATGCGTTAGAATTCGTGCTGAAAATATAGGTGACAGAGATTATTTGAGAAAAAACAAGATCTCAATAATAATGAGCTCAGACTATTTAAACAGAGCATATTTCAACTGTTAAAAAGACACAAACAGGCCACAGAATTGATTGAAAGCGGCAAAAAGAATCAAATATAAAACAATAGATATAGCAACAGGCAATAAAAACCCAATAGTGGAAGATTGATTTATCATTTTCAAACCGAAATAAGATTCATATTCCTGACACTTTTGATTCGACTAACTAATGGAACGATATAATGAAAATAAGTTGTAAACGTAGATACGGAAGGACTGATTTGTTATAAACTAATGTGAGTAATGCAGGAATGTTGAAAGCCACAATCAACTGCTGTAGAACAAATATTAATTGAAACACAGATAATATGGCAGTGAATGAATGAGCGAAAAAGATTAAATTAACCCAATAATACACATATTTAGATAAACATATAATAAATGTGATGAAGATACACCAGGAAGCGGCCTGGTTTAATGATCAAATTCTATCCCAAACGATAAAATAGTTACAGCAAAGTTGAACAGAGATAAAAAAAAATGAACTGAAAGTAGACAGCAACAGTAAGTTACAGTCCAGTGGACCAAACATGACACAGTAACCACAAATCACCGCCAAGCCGGGCAAGTCGACAAGCCAGCATAATAGGATCATTTGTAACATTTGAGCGCCGTTGTGGTTGCTCAACTCCAGCTAGCGTACCGGATCCAGCCGCGATCAACACGGCTTAACCTGGGCAGTTGGCTACTGTAAGTAATGGAGGTAGAACGATAATCTCGTGCCTTAAACAAGGTTCCTTGAACCAAATTTCTTTGAGATAGATGACCTATCTGAGTATTTGACCTTTACTGTGAACGTGTAAATGCCGTGGTGATCATTACTTTCCTGCCTGTAGCATCTAAGCGTGACAGAACCGCTTTACAGGCAAGAGGCCGGCGCTGACCTGAGAAACCAAGAACTGCCTTCTCAGGCGCCCCCAAAGTCATGAAGTCTAGTTTGCATGGGAAGTGCAGCTAATACATCCCAACAAACGAGGTGCTGATAGAAGAGGGGCTTCCATAGCATCTGGTTTCATGCTGATTTCTATCCCAGGCTTATTTTAATAATTTAGCTTTGGTTATCTTAAACGCACCAATGAATTTTTTTGTGTATTTATTTTTACAAAGGTCCCAAACTTTAATGTAACTGTTTAGGTTATTTCCTGTCTTCTGATCACCTAGCATCCCACCTTTATGGCTTATTTGCTGTTCTTTTTCCCTGCAGCACAGGGGGAACAAAAAATTACATGAAACATACCTGAGCCCATAACTAAATTGAACTTTAGTCTGATGCAACATTAATTCTTTTGAGGCACATCTTGCACTATTGACTCAAACTTCAAGCCAGATGGTGAAGGATCCCAATTGTGATAACTAATAGTTTAATTTTGGGCGAGGATTCACTCCTTTAAAATTATTTTGTATTTAATAAACTATGCCTAGGGTCTGATAACCTTAAATTCTTGAAGAGATTCTGGTATGGTTTTTCCCTTGATATAATCCCCCAAGAGCTTGGTCATTCAGAGGAAAATCATCTCTTATAATATTTACAATAGTATAGGCCTTATTATGAGACACCTCCATCAACTTAGTTTGGTTTTTACCTTTATTTTTCCCAAATAGTTACTAGTGAAATGTACATAATGGAGCAGCTCTCTAATTCCAGTGTCCTCTTTTGAAATATGTGTCCTTTGTATTTTAATCTTCCTTTGCAATGAAACTGAAACAAGGTATTATCTTGATCGTTAAGACTTGTCAACATATTTTTGACAGTTCGAGGGAATGTTATTTGGGCAGCGGGTAGAAGTAACCAAAATGCAATGATGGCAAGCAACTAGGCTAGAAAATTCGAGACTTGAGTTATTGATGCAGCCCATTATAATTTTTTATAAGGGGCTTACTCCACATAAGTTTAACATTGAAGAGACTTTCAGCGTCATCTTCTGCTTGAGAAACCAGAAAATTTTGCCGGGTATATACGCAAACCAATGAAAATTCCGGCCAAAAACCAAAGGAAAAAGCAACTGAGATTTTTAAAATGGCAGCATAAATCTACAAAGATGGACTGAAAATACCAGTAGCTGTAAATTTTTCCTAAATCTTCTTAGATTTAACTACTTATTTTGTGTGAATTTTGTTGGTTTATGTTGCCTTTTTTGGCAAATTTCCCATTCTTTAATATTTGAAGATTGATTTAAAGTGCTAATGTGAAAAGATAACATGGAACTCTTCGTCCTTTCCCTTAAAAAGTACCAGTAAGTGCAATGCAAGCCACTGGGCTATTATTCCAGAATTTTTCGCCTAAAATTGGCAAGACTGGTACATTTTGAGTTGCCTTAATCTACTGCCAACAAATAAATATCTCTCGAATTGGTCAAAAATATATTTAAACAAATTATACAACAATTCATAGATAACTAATGTTTATAATTTCAATGCAAAGAGATGAAAATACAAAAAGAACCTGAAAGGTGAGACAATTGGAGGTGGAAGGAACTGCTCTGGTCTGGTGACCTCTGAAGTGGAACTGCTAAAGACAAAGTGGTTAAGAACAACTGTTGTAAACATGGAATGTGAAGTAACAAAACCCACCAGATAGCCACTGAAAAGCAAAATTACAAGGAAATGTAATTTTTGTAATAAACCAAATGGGTCATTGAGACTAAGATAGGGGGAAAACTGACACCACCTCCACAAACTGACTATAAACTCTGACATGGTTTGAAGAGTCCAAAACACAAAACATTTTAAAAAGCTCCCAAAGCTTTAAAATTTAGAAAAACCAATGATTTGAAGCAGTGAACTAACCTTGACTCATGAATGTTTTTGGTTAGCATAGAAAGATGCACCTTCAAAATTGATAAGTTAGATCGAATAAAATTAAGGCCAGTTACTAAATTTGGTAGACCAGTGTTAATTTTTTGGCAGCAACAACGTGTGGTAAAAGGCAACAAAATAGTACAAGGTAGAATAACAAATAAGATAGAAAGATAAGACTGCAACCATAATAATTTTGTTTTGCCAAAATAAATCTGGGCAAAAAATGAAACTAACTGGTTAAGGAACAAACAAACATAAAATGAAACCTTATAAGAAAACTAAACTGCACAGCCTTAAAATCCAGGACATACATCACAACCGGAGACAGTTCAAAATAGATGTTGGTAAATGATTATAACAACAAAAAGCTTAAATTGAAATTGATCCATTTGAAGATGAAAATATATTATAACCAAACTGAAAGGCATTTATAGGTAATTTACTTTGTGAGCAAATGAATAAAACTGTATGGCATATATACAAACCAAATTCCTCAGAACTGATTTTTCCTGTTAGTATGGAATGCTTCAAGATCAATCACATTGACACTTCTGTTTTGCGAATATTGTTATTTTAATTGACCACTTATTCACTGCATTTATTATTGTACGTTTAAAAATACTAAATGATTACTTAAGTAGCTCAGCAGTGGGGAACATATGAGAAAAGAACCCGGAAAACATGAACTGACGTAATAAATTGTAATGTGCTGCCTGGTAAATACTCAAACGACCATTAAATCAACGCAAACATAAAAATTGATGTACTTGAACAGCCTTTTGCGCTAAACGAAGGTATGTGGGTGAGTCGGCAAGATATAGGAGATGCTGGCAATCCATGTCGTGTGCTGGTAGATTTAAATAATGAAGGCAAAAATTTAAAGGATTAATAAGGTTGGGCTATTTTAATTGTCCTGACCATATTAAAAATTAAATGCCCTGACGTCCTGATGACTCTGAAAACTTAGACAACTGGGCAACCGAACTGTATGAGAAACCCGGCCAAGAAGGGATCTCCTGAATCAACATGAATGTAGACAGAACCGCTTAGAGAGAAATGATTCTGGCTCGTCACTTTCCCAAGGAAACAGGAATCCAGAAATGATAGGACAGGCAGCTCTGTCCGGCAGGTAATGAGTAAGCTAGAGATGGGGGAACTCTCTTCCAATCAGCATCGGTCTATTAAAGTCTGATCCCAATAAATGATAAACAGGTGGTTGCAGAGACGGAGCACGGCAGAGTGCAAAATTTCACCCACTTCTTAAACCAATCTGAACTCTCAAAAATATAGAGAATAATTTTACAAAGTTCAACAGCAGTTTGACTGAAATGTTACTTTCTTTTTAGTGACCATTGACTAAATAGATGTTTTACCTCCATTATTTATGGGCTAATTTTTCGGTAAATTATCGAAAACGATGTACTGAAATGATTCTGGAAATTTTTCAACAATAACTGTAATATTCAAGATTTGTGAAAATCAGCTTATTTTCTATTTTACTGCTTTAGGATGGCCAAACAAAAATTAAAAACCCAAAAAATTAAAATTTAAAATATCCTTTTCATTTAACAGAAATAAAAAAACCCGGGGAAATTTTCCCCTTAATAAAACCGGGGCCCGAGATGCCGGATGGGGTTTGGGGTTTTTTTGCCCCCGGTATCAGAAAAGGCATTATTTCATGTTATCTTAAAACAAGCCGAAACGACTTTTATAGAGGGATAAATTAGGTAAAACTTTTTTTTTTAAAATTAATAAAAATTTAAAATAAAAAAATTTTTATCTTTAAAATTATCAAAAAAAAATTTGTTTAGAACGTTCAGTTTTTGTAAAACAATGCCCTTTTTCCATAAATCACATTAACAGCATTCACCAGACGGACAAATTTTCTCCACTCTAATATTCAGTTTTCAAGCTAGTCCCCAAGTCTGAAATGGAAAACAAGTGCAGGGTAATAGAGATCTGTCTTTTACGAGTCTTTCAATTAGTATTGAGGGAGGTAAAAAAAGGCAAAAATTTTATCATGTTTATTGCCCGGGGGAAACCACCCAAACCCTTTTCATCGCCTATTATAAACGGGCCGAATCTGCAAAAACGGAAAAATTTTTAATATTGTGGGAAAATTACTTTTGAAAATGCCCTTTGAGGGAAAATTTAAAATTATTTTCCATAGCTGCAGAAAAGTTTGGATTTAATTTTCGCCAACAGGGAATTTTGTTCAAACCTAAAAAAACCCCTCCCACTTTTGGCAGATAATTTTTTTAAAATCCCCGCGTCACTTTTAAAAAACGTGACGACAGAACGGCGGTCAAGGTAAAAAATTTTTTAAATTTTTAAAATTTTTTACTTTGGTTTTTAGGAACCGCCAACCATTTTCCCAACCCCGGCGGAAACTGATACTTGGTTTTTCCCAACTCTTAACGAAATTACCTTTTCTTTTTCAACATTTCAAGTTGTCCGATTACGACCCCTATCTTAAAATTTTTGTTAAAAAGCTCCCCCTTTTCCGAAAGGAGTTTAATCCCCCAAATTTGTTTGGTGATTTGGTTTTCCCACGGGGGGGAAAACCCTCTCCATGTAAACCCTAAC
This sequence comes from Listronotus oregonensis, assembly GCA_019359885.1. Lineage (NCBI taxonomy): Eukaryota > Metazoa > Arthropoda > Insecta > Coleoptera > Curculionidae > Listronotus > Listronotus oregonensis. The sequence continues at coordinate 2,288 of JAHBCN010004656.1, read as the reverse complement.
ACTTTGACGTCCATTTCCTTGGCAAAACCCAAAACCCAAAAAGGCGTTAATTTTTTTTGGGAGTTCGTATGGAAAAATTTTTACCGAATAGAAAAATTTTTGTTTTTAAAAAAAAGTGGCCTTAATGTTCAAACTCTACATCAATTTTGTAAACCAAAAATAAAAAAACTTAAAAAAAAAAATTTTTTCCTTTAAATCCTTTGGGGTAAAATTTTTTTTTGGGAAAAAAAAAATTTTGGAAAAAAATCTTCCAAATACATTGTTTTACCAGAAAAGGGTTTTAATCTATCTTCCCTTTGTGGTAAAAGTCTATCATTAGATAAAAACCCCCAAAGGAGGGTTTTTTGATAACTCCATGTCTACCGGGACGGCGTATGACGCGAGAAAAACTGAATTCGGAGGACAATATATTTCGCCCGGGCAAAATGGCGTTCTTGACTTGAAGGTAGAAAAGAGGGGGATAAATTTAAATTTCCTTGGAAAAAAATTTGTTAAAAAAGGAAAAAAATCTTTTTGGGTTTGAACTTGGCACGGAATTTGAACCGAAGGGGATTTTCTTTTTTTATCTTGGGCCCACCAAAGAAAAGAAAATAAGATTAGTTTAAAAATTTTTTAGGTAGCAAAATTTATTAAAAAAAGATTTTCACTATTTAAAAAATGGGCAAATAGGGTTTTTCCTGGGCCCTTTTTAAAACCCGGGTATCGGGATTTTTTCATATAACCCCGGGGGCCCCGGGAATTTTCAATTTTTGGGAAAAAAAAAACTTTCTTATAATCATATTTTATTTTTTTTTGGGGAAAAATGAAGTATGTCATAAGTCTTGTTACCTTATAGTAAAAATCAGTCACACAGTTAAAAAGTCTTTTTTCATTAGTTAATGAGGAACTAAATGACTTTTTACTACTAAATATATATATATATATATATATATATATATATATATATATTTATAAATAAAAAAATAAATAAAAAATTTTTTCTTTTTCGAAAAGTTGTAAATTAAAAATCACAAAAAAGTTAAAAGGTGTTTTAAAATTTCCCGATTAAAAACTAAAAAAAATTTTTTGACTAAAATTTTTTTTTTGTTAAAAAATGCCCAAATTTTGAAAATTTTTAAATCGAAAAAAATTTTTTTTTTGGGTCTTTTTTAACCAGGGTTGGGAAATTTTTCAGATTCGGGTTGAGAAGACGATGTCGATGGCACTTTTTTTTTGCACGTAAAGTTCTTTTTTGATTTTTTATTTTATGGATTTAATCTAAAATTTTTAAAAAAACACTTGTTGAAGAGCATTTATAGGGGGGAAAATTTTTGGGGAAATTGAGCATTGTACTGATTCCTTATTCTGTATTTTTTTTAAAAATTTCATACTACAGAAACAGGTCAACCATTTTGCCTACAAAAGTAAACTACGTTTAAAAATTTTTTTTGGTTATTTAAAAAAAAAATATATATTTTTTTTTAAATTTTTTATTAATAATATTTAATTTAATTATTCACCTTTTCCGAACAATACTAGAATTGCAAACCAAATTTTTACACCCTATGAAAATAAAAGAAAAAAACTATTTAATCAAACGAAATAAAAAAAAAATACGGGGACTTTAACCAAAAACCCAACCACAAATTTACTTTTATTTTTGAAAAAAAAAAAACAAAAGCCCTTTTTTGGGGTTATTTTAATTGTTTGAAAAATAAATTTGTTTAAAATTATTTTTTTAAGGGTTTCTTAGTTATAACTTTCTAATAATTTTGAATTTTTTTTGGGTCAAAACCCGAGTCCCGGATTTTAAAATGAAATAGAAGGGTTTTTTTAAAAATTTTTATACCCGGGTATCCGGAACCCGGGGGCCCCGGGGAGAAAACCCTAGTAAAAACTTTATATTGTTAACTTTTAAAAAGCTACTACTCAATGAACCTTCGATTTTTAAAACCCTTTATTTTAATGGTCAAGGGATTTTGACATTTTTTCGCATTTTGGGGGGGAAAATTAAAAAATACAGTTTGTTAGGCCTACTTCTCAAAGGAGGTAAGTTTCCCTTCAAATGTGTCAGTTTCTTATCCCCAAATTTTTAAAAACAATGTTTCATTATCAACATATTTTTGGAAAAGGGAAAAGCGGATAAAAAGTATTTTTTTTAAAAATTCCCCAAAAAGGGAAAAATGCTAGTTGTAAATAATTGTCTTTTTTCAAAAAATCCCAAAAAACCCGAGCTTTTAAAACCCATTGATGAATTTCAGTTACAAGACAAAAGTTTGTAAGAAATACAACAAACATTTTGCAGTTCG